>SJYC01021242.1:0-33565 GCA_006408675.1 Madoqua kirkii | reverse complement strand
CTCTGTTAGCCTGAACCATCTAGATTGCTAGTAATTGACTGTTACTGGCTTAGAAAAATGGCAGTTCCATGTGGCTCAGTCTCTGACTGTACTCTGCATTAACAGATAGCGCTCTAATTGGAAAACATGTGCTTTCCTTCCTACACATTTGAGTTGTTTCGCCACGTGGGTACAAGCATCTGCATGCTTCTTAAGGCAAGCTCAGAAGCTGCTGAGCTTTTGCCACCCCGACTGATGATATGTGATTGTCCGACAATGACAGTGATAACTGATGCTTGCTGGTGTTGGTGCAGGAGAGGTGAATGACAGGTGAGGGAAGCCTGGAGCCCACGTGTCTCCCGTGCCTGTGTCACGCTCAGCACTGTGACCTTTCTGCCTGGGAGATGACTCCTGGCAGATGGCAGTGAGCGAAAGGGCAGTGCTGGCATTAATTAAGTCAAAAAATTAGGTCTGAATAATTTGAGAAGAGAACATTATATTGGTGGTAAATGGGATTTTTGTTGGTGGGGGAGGGTACAGAAGATTTTTGCTTTTGCAGAATTTCTATCATCCACTGGTTTATACACAGCAAGAAATTTTCATGTGTTGGAGAAGAACTTTTTGTTCTGGAGGTGAAAGAGGTTAACGTGTCCTTAAAAGAGGGATATTGAGCAAGTACAAGTGCCTTTTGTAGAAAAGAGGATCAGAGGAGTAGAAAGGTGAGCTCAGGAATTAATATCTCCTACACCCTGCTTTTCTGGATGGAGTGGTCTGAGTCTATAATCACTAGCTTGTGAAATGATCTCATCTAAATAAACTGACACTGATCAGAATTGCAGGTAGGAAAGGTGTTTCTACAGCTGTGCTTTTCTTTGGAGGGAAAGCAAAGACATAGCCCAAGGATAGCCACTTCCTGTCTAGTCACACATCACTAATCAATGGCCATACTCCTTCCTGCTGAGCCTGAGCACAGACATGACCTCGGAGTCCTTCTCAACACAGAGCTTGTAAGGTGAGCTCAGGAATTAATATCTCCTACACCCTGCTTTTCTGGATGGAGTGGTCTGAGTCTATAATCACTAGCTTGTGAAATGATCTCATCTAAATAAACTGACACTGATCAGAATTGCAGGTAGGAAAGGTGTTTCTACAGCTGTGCTTTTCTTTGGAGGGAAAGCAAAGACATAGCCCAAGGATAGCCACTTCCTGTCTAGTCACACATCACTAATCAATGGCCATACTCCTTCCTGCTGAGCCTGAGCACAGACATGACCTCGGAGTCCTTCTCAACACAGAGCTTGGGTAGCCTTCATGATGAAATTTGTTGACCATTCCTACCAATATCCTGAACAGACAAACTGAAAAAACATTGTGGCAAGCTGGCAAGCTGGCTGGCTCAAAACAAAGAAACAAAGAAACAAACTGAATTCAAACGAATTTCCCATAGCCTTTCTCCTTATTAGTGGTCTCGGTACAAGTTCTACAGCATTGACATCTTGTGTGCTCTAGTATTTGAAGTTTGTTTTTATCTGCTTGTCATGTAAAGCTAAGAATTTAAGATTAGAATGAATATGTTCGCTCAGTTGTGTCCGACTCTGCGACCTGGTGGACTGTAGCCCACCAGGTTCCTTAGTCCATGGAATTTTCCATGCAAGAGTACTGGAATGGGTTGCCATTTCCTTCTCCAGGGGATCTTCCCAACCCAGGGAATGAACCCGGGTCTCCTGCACTGCAGGCAGATGCTTTACTGTCTGAGCCACCAAGGAAGCCCCGTAGAAGAGCACTAAAGATACTTCACGTGGAATTTATTCAAAAGATATTTATAAAACTTCAATGTTTTGAGGATGAGATACTTAATCGTTATTTTTGTTTCAATTTAAATACTTGTAGGTATGATTTCTTTTCAAATTGTATTGTCTATTTCCTTATAAGCAAAAAGGATATTGCCTTGATAAATATTTAAGAACTGGCTACTGATACTGAACATTTAAAATACATTTCTCTGAATTTATATTTGTAATTGGTCTGTGTACTATTTTTTTTCTGCTCAGAATAGGTCTATGTGAGATAGTTATTTACTTCTCATTTAATTGTTGAATACTTCCCTTCCAATAATTGGAAATCAATATTCATTACTAATTCTAGGTCCTCTTTTTATGGAAACCAATGGAACATTAAATATACTTTAAATTTATTCATATCATAATGAATCTTCGTCTCTTTTTCTCTTTGATGCATCATGCATTTGGCCTCAAATGCATCCACTGCAAGCAGCAAGTCCTCTACAGTCTAGTTATTGCCTGTGCCTTGAACGCAGGTGACCAGCACCAAGCATAAGCTGTACTCAAAATGGAGATGTGGCTGGTTCCTTGGCTCCAGGATCTTTGTTGGCTAAAGTCAAACTATTTTTGCGTTCTGTTTGCCCATGGCCCAGAAACTCCACAGCTGTTGGTGTATATACACGCAACTGAATAGATAAGAAAGGCCCTTTCCTGCTGCTCTTGTTCTTGTCCTTCCAAAACGTTCTTTCAGAACTCAGCATGTGGCATGCATCTCCTCATTCTGTTCTGTGAAGCTGACATCTCTCAGACCTCACCGTCTATAAAAAGCAACACAGGGGTTTGTGATTTCTGTAGCCCCTGAATGTCTGGCTCAAATGTTCTCCCATGTCTGTTCAGGCATGCTTTGCAGTAATTGAGGCAAATGTTGGATGCACCTGGGGGCTCTGTGGTCTTCCTTGGGCTCATGGCAGGCACTTCTACGGAACCACAAGTGCATGCTCGTGATTGTAGTTGTGATTCTTTCATAGCAACTCTTTGTCTAAGAAGGGTCATGTAATTTAATGTTTCTTTTCAGCCTACTAGAATTTCTATTTACCTTTCTAGTATGCTTTAATGTTCAGGCAACTAGTAACAAAGGGAAGATGTGGTACAAAACACTTACCAGGATTCTGGTAAGTGCCAGAATCCTGCTATTTCCCATCTCACGTGCCTCCAGGTACTTCATTTACTGAGACTGTCTAAGTCCTTCTTGCAAACGGACCTGTTATTGTCCAAGGCTGCACTTCCCAATAGAAACGTAAGGTGGGCCATACATGTAATTAAAATTTTTCTAGTGGCCATACATAAAAAGTAAAAAGTTACTCTCCATTTAACATTATTACAAAATAATGGACATGGTAATGGCTGTATAATATATCCTATTGCTTATCAATTTTATATACATATAATTTCATAATATATAAATGAATCATACTGTATCACTATGCTGCATATCTGAACCTAATATTGTAAATCAACTATATGAAATAAAAAATAAAAATAAATAAATAGCAATACTAACCCCAGAAAGCCTGGAATGATAAAACTTAGACATAATTTAGATTTTAGTCTTTGTAAGGGTTCTTCTTAAGAAATAGAAAGGCCCAAGTTTAGTCTTATCTTCATATTTTAATTATTGGTCTATTTAAAATTTTTTGTATTATATGGCACTTTTTACTTTTTCAAACTATTTCCACATACATTCTTTCACTTGTTGCTCTTTGACAGTCTTGTGAAATTGGTGGGGCAAATGACAACAGTCATTTTACTCTTGAGGAAACCAAGGCACAGTTAAAATGTGACTTTACCACTTGTATGACAATGCCAGTGATATTTGTGTGACATCAGAACCTGTGATTTCTTGTTTTTTGGGGTAAAGTTGCTGAAGTCATGGAGCTTCCTAAAGATAGGTGAAAGAGAAGTTGGAAATTTCACTGTTTGGTTGATACACTCCTAAGTGAATGAAAGCAGTCATTTCTCCTTTTAAGGAGTCTGTGGTTCAGTTACCCCCATGAGGCTCACTGGACCACTCACTGAGCATCAGGCACTCTTCCAAGAACTTTTCATATGTTGACTTATTTAACCCTCAGAATCCACCTTTTAAATAAGGAAACTGAGACACAAAGGGGTTAAGTCATTTGCCCAAAGTCACACAGCCAAGAAGCAGCAGAACTTGAATCAACCCAGGCTGACCTTGCTCCAGAGCAGGGTCCACGGCACTGTGCTGTTCTGCCTTGGTGTCTTGTCTAGGGTTGTATTCAAGGTCCCTGGTTTTTCTCTAAAACACAAAGGATCATTTGTTTTGGAACACAGTAGTTTGAAACATATTACCCAGTGGAGGTCTTCTATCTAATTCTTCCCTCCCTCTTAGGACTGTCCACAGTAACAAATGTTATTCATGTAAATACAGTATAAGGTTGAGGAATTTTCCTTTAATGTTCTTTCCCGCACTAATTTATTGTTTTCAACATTTTATTTAATACATATTGAGCATATTCAAAAGCAGAGACATTACTTTGCCAACTAAGGTCTGTCTAGTCAAGGCTGTGGTTTCTCCAGTAGTTGTGTATGGATGTGAGAGTTGGACTGTGAAGAAGGCTGAGCACTGAAGAATTGATGCTTTTGAACTGTGGTGTTGGAGAAGACTCTTGAGAGTCCCTTGGACTGCAAGGAGATCCAACCAGTCCATTCTGAAGGAGATCAACCCTGAGATTTCTTTGGAAGGAATGATACTAAAGCTGAAACTCCAATACTTTGGCCACCTCATGCGAAGAGGTGACTCATTGGAAAAGACTTTGATGCTGGGAGGGATTGGGAGCAGGAGAAGAAGGGGATGACCAAGGATGAGATGGCTGGATGGCATCACTAACTCGATGGACATGAGTCTGAGTTGTATGGATGTGAGAGTTGGACTGTGAAGAAGGCTGAGCACTGAAGAATTGATGCTTTTGAACTGTGGTGTTGGAGAAGACTCTTGAGAGTCCCTTGGACTGCAAGGAGATCCAACCAGTCCATTCTGAAGGAGATCAACCCTGAGATTTCTTTGGAAGGAATGATACTAAAGCTGAAACTCCAATACTTTGGCCACCTCATGCGAAGAGGTGACTCATTGGAAAAGACTTTGATGCTGGGAGGGATTGGGAGCAGGAGAAGAAGGGGATGACCATGGATGAGATGGCTGGATGGCATCACTAACTCGATGGACATGAGTCTGAGTGAACTCCGGGAGTTGGTGATGGGCAGGGAGGCCTGCCGTGCTGCGATTCATGGGGTCGCGAAGACTGAGCAACTGAACTGAACTGAATAGAATAGTGGTCCCTGTGAGAATTTTATTACTTAGGTAGGCAGGGGACAAGAGTACTGTTCAGGGCTGTTGGCAGCTTGTGGTCAGTCATTATTCCTGGGCAGGTACTGGTTTGCAAGTAGAGTGAGGTGCACGAGCTGAAGTTTATATTTTTAAAAGAAGACTGTATCTTGGTACTTATTTTCTTATTTATCCTTCTAATGTTTTCTTCTAATTTCACAAGTTCTTGCCTTAAGAAATTTATAGACAGTAGAGTATTATAAAGAAAATAAAGTCGCCTGTAATTTTAACTTTCAAAGATAACTTTGCTTAAAATTGTGAGTGTGTCTCCTTCTTTACCAATCCATCTATTTCCTTCCCTCCTTCCTTCCCATCACCTCTAATGGCTTATTATATACTTTTTCACTTAATATTTTATATTTTACTATATGTTGTTGTTCGATTGATACGTCACGTCTGACTCTGCCATTCCATGGACTGCAGCATGCTAGGCTTCCCTGTCCTTCACTATCTATACATATCTCTCTATTTTGCTATATACATAAGTATTTTGTGACATCATTGAGAATTTTTCCTGAAAGTAATGGATTTATTGAGTCAGTGTTCTGAGTGTACATGTGACATGGTTTTACTTCCCATCACTGTTTTTAGCTTAAACTCCTCTCCTCCTGGGGTGTCAGCTCTTAATGACATCCTGGTCAGATTCTCCAACTTTCTCATTGCTTTCTCTTACTGCAACAGTCCTGTTTTCAGTTCTTTAAAGCTGAATGAATTGTGTTCATCTCAACACTTCAAGTTTCAAAACTTTGCTCATTTCCTCTCCAGAACAGGCTAGCTCTTTGACCCTGGTGCTGGGAAGCCGGAGTGGTAGTGGGAGACTGGCCGGGCTCTAGTCCTTGTTCCCTGCCCAATCCCAGGCTCTCACCTCAGATCCTGGGACAGGAGTTCTGTCCTCAGGTGCCTGTTGAGGAGATGGTCTCCACCACTTTCCGGTTCCATCTGATTTGATGGTTGTGTCTATTCTGAGTGAGGACTATGGATAGTTTCCTTGGGGTGGTATTTGACTTCATTCTGCCCTCCTCCATCCCTGGGAGCCTCCTGAGAGGGACAGCTGTGTACAGTTTCTCCATGGGCCTGATCTCTTAGCTATCCAAGCCTCCGATGCCTTCTCTTAGATAAGCCTCTTTTTTCTCAAGAGCCCAGGCCCTCCCCAAATCTTGATCCTCTTTACGAGGAGTCATAGGAATTGCTGAGGGTGACTTTTGCCTTCTCCAAGGCCACAGAACACTCATATGTGGGCCCGCCCTGCTGGCTTCCCTAAGAGGTTACACTTCAAGCTCTTTGAGCCTTACTATCTTGGCTACTCCAGTAGGCACCCCGTCCTTTAGAAGTCTCCCCATCAGACTCAGCACCATTTCCAGTGCCTGTTGTGTCTGGATCTTCAGAGAGCATGTGCTGACCCCTCCCACAGTTCTCCCTGGCTTCAGATGGAGGCTGTTGGCTGTTGCATCTCAGCAACCTTCCTGCAGGGAAGCAAGGTTCTCAATTCTCCTCCTTCAGGACATCCTGAAACCCTACAAGTTTTCCTTTGGAGCTTCATCTCTTGGCTTTGGGCAGGAAGGAGCATCCCGCAGAAGGGGAGGAGACAGCATTTCAGCATGAACTCAGCACCTCACCCAAAGGCTCAGGATGGTCCCACCTTGCCAGCTGTCTTCATAGGAACATTAGGAGGAAAAGCTGGGAGGAGAAGGGCTGATTCTGCTGCCTCTGTGAAAACCAGATGAGACGTCTGGCTTCTGACTTTGTGTGGCTGCTCTGTAGTCCATTTAGAAAACCAGTGTGTATGGTACCTTGGTTTTCAGCTGTGGGCACAGTCACCAACTCGAGCTCTGGAAATACTATGAATCTGGCACGTAGGCATTAGTTTTTATTGCTACATATTCACTTATACATATAGCCTAACTGACTGACTTTGGGCTCTCTAGACCTGAGACAAGGACTTGGGTGTGGCAGTATTCAGAGCTGATCCCAACAACCACAGTTGATAAACAGGGAAAGTGAGGCAGGGAAGGGAGTACACTGATGAGAGGTTTATCACATGATCACCAGCGGGGGTTGGGGGCAGGGCAGTCCTGCTGGAGATCCACAGAGACACTATGTGGAATGTCCGCAGTCTCTCACCACACACTCCTTGAAGTGACCCTCTGGGCGTGTTGACTCCCTGGCCCTTCTTTGGTGCCAGAGAGAGTCGTCTGACAAAAAAGCAAGAGAGACAGAGGCACCAGAGATAGGAAACTGCCAGGGGCCGGAAATTCTGTATCAACAGCTGGTGATCTTAGTGGGAAGGGCAGGCCTGGAACTTGGAGCAGGACACTGGGATAGATAATCAGCCACACTAATTAAATGGATGGATAATATTGGACATTTAAGTTGTATCTTTTTGATTTTGTTATGATGAATCAGCTGTAATGAGTAGACCTATTTTTATATACACCTTTATTTAGAATTTGTTCTGAGATGTTGAATTTCCTTTGTGGAAAGGCATGGTATTTTGAATTTATGTCTTGGGGCAGCTTAGCTTATGGACTCAAACTTAATGTGAGTAAGAGTGAAATTTTTTGATAAATATTCCTCAGGCAATCCTACTCTCTTAAGTATTGGGGAGATGGCTTCATCTTGCATCCATTACCTTCTGTCAGAGTAAGTAGTGGAACTTTGCCAAACGCCCCTGCCCAAGTGCAGAAGTTAAAGCTAGTGTGTGGCATGTATTTCTCACCACTGGATTCTCTTTTAGCTCTTATCCAGTCTCCAAACAGAACTGGTAGAAAATAGTGCACATGGGTGACACAGAAGTATAGGAATGAGAGAAATTTAAAGAAGCAGCCTTTAGTAGAAACAGAACAAAAGAAAATCCATTCAGCAACAATTAATTGAGCACTTATTGTATGTAAGGCTATAGGCTATTGTAGCTGTTGGGGGGATGCCAAGGTTGGGCAGCATGATCTTGACACTTGAAGAGCATCAAACTTCGCTGAGGGAATTTCTGCATTGTTCTGATATAGAAGGTCATCTGAGTCAGAGATCAGTTGACTAGAATGTCTTAAGGCAGCATTGCAAAATGTGGCACACAGTGTCTGCAGGTCTCTGGCGGGTTTCTTGTACCAGACTCAGAGGAAGGGAGATCTTTAAGGAGAAAACACCATAGAAATGCTTAGGAAGAGTCCTCAAAACCCGCTGAGCTTATCTTGGCAAGCCTCTTAGGAAGAGGTGGAGGGCTTTTTTTTGCTGAGTCCCTTAATTGCAGTTCTACTTCATTATGGATATTAATGATCCAGCATTTCTAACTGTTAGGAAATGAACTGAGCTGGAATTATGGTCCATAAGCATGATACATTTTTAAATAGATTCAAATGATAATTAGGATATGCATGCACATTGGGGTCTAAGACGAAAGGCAAGCCTTTCGGTTTTACTGCATTAGCTGAAATTAAACCTGGAGTTTGCCAAGCAGCTCCTCTCATTCACTCTTCTAGGCTGTCATAGCCTCGCCAGTTGCACTAGGTGTCACTGTGTGAACTTCTACTGAATGGAAGATAAAATAGAAAGGAAAAGAGAAAAAGGTGACACTGTTTTACATTCAGCATTCCTCTCGCCATTTATTTCTTCTTAGTGTTGCCTATTTCTGAGACTGTGGAACACATGCACACACACACTTTCAAATGATTAGGTTGTCAACTAAGAATTTTCTATGACTTTGGGGATTATTGTCTCTTAAGGATAGCTGAAAAGAGCGCTGTTTGCACATATGTTCAGGGGCCTCGTAGAAAAAGACATGAGATTTTATTTTTTAAAAAATTAAGCCTCGAATGGCTTGTCCTGAGGTTTACTGTTATTTACACAAAATTTTATCTTAAGGGCATTTTCTTCTTTTAAAGGAAAGAAAAAGGATAGGGATAAAAAGCACAGTTAAAGAACAGAGTAGTAATGATACAATGAGTAAAAATATTTTGACTTTGAAATTTCCCAAATGAAAACTCATTTTCAAATATTTTATTTCGTTTCAGCCGCAATTTTCTTTCCTTCCAGCCTATCCCATGCAAACATAATTGAAAATTTTGTGGTCCTGTGGCTGTGATCTGATATTTGTAACGCATAATGTTGTCTCGTACCCCGGTGTCTGTCTTTAGTCTATGTGATAGTCCTATAACTGGAAGCTGTGCTTAGGTCAGCATAAGGACCAGCACCGCACTTACTTTGTACAAAGCCTGTGGACAGTTCAGATGTGCTGCTGCTGAAGAGGAAACACAGATACACCCTCTAGACACACCGTCAATCGTCACTGTCTTTCAAGACTATATGATTTTTCCTTTGCCTAAAAGCCTAGAGTCTTTCATTCTCTGTTTAGTAACTCAGTAGCATCTTCCCTTAAAAATATATGGCCTATAATCAATTAGGGCCTGGAGAGATTGTTACTTTATATTTTGTGCAGTGCCTGCAGCATTTTGTAGTGCCAATGAATATTTTATAATAATAGCTGCATGCCAGCTATATAGTATGTGTCATAGATAACCTTTATTTTTCAGGCAAATGGTGGAGCTGCACCTCATTTTTTTGATACCTGTGGCTTGCATGTTCTTCATTTCTGTAAAATTGTGACAGCTTGGAGTCTGCAACCTTTTTCTCAGTCAAATGATGTCCTTTAGACTGAGCAGTACAAGTGTGGTGCAAAACTATAGAGTTAGCGGACAGGTATTGG
The DNA here is from genome assembly GCA_006408675.1 of Madoqua kirkii. NCBI lineage: Eukaryota > Metazoa > Chordata > Mammalia > Artiodactyla > Bovidae > Madoqua > Madoqua kirkii. Next base: position 23,706 of record SJYC01021242.1, on the reverse strand, counting down.
AAACAGAAGTCAAACTTTAATTTAGGAGATACTCCTGATGGCTTTATGGTTATAATAGTGATTGCTGACACTTAACTACCATTACCTATATACTGTTCTATGGGCCTTCCCTGGTAGCTCAGCTGGTAAAGAATCTGTCTGCAATGCAGGAGACCTGAGTTCAGTCCCTGGGTTGGGAAGATCCCTGGAGGAGGGCATGGGAACCCACTCCAGTATTCTTGCCTGAAGAATCCCTATGGACAGGGGAACCTGGAGGGCTATACAGTCCATGGGGTCACAAAGAGTTGGACACAACTGAGCAACTAAGCCAGTATATTGTTCTATGCATTTTCTATATGTTGACCCACTAATCCTCACAGCAAACTAGTAGGAATTACTATTATCTCCATTTTGCAGTGATGGCACAGAGAAGTTAGGTTACTTTTCTGTGTCATATATCATGTACTTGGTAGCTGGCCGAGCTGGGGATTTAAGTCCAAGCAGTCTGGCTCAGATAGCATGCTCATTCAGAAAATCTGGGCTGTAGGGTCTCTTTTATAAACCCCTGACCCCAGGGGTATTTTCAGGTGCTTTGCAGCTTCTAATATAACCTCTCTGGGCTTCAAGGTCCTGACAGTTGGAAGAACTGAGATGGCTAGATTAATTCTCAGAGCTTCCTCTCTCCAGAATCCTCTGATTCAATAGTCTGTGAGAGGTGTCCAGGGTGTTCAGTGTAATATTCTAGATGTGGATTGGAATCTGGGTACAGTGGGGCGAAGGAGAAAGTCAAAGATGTCCTTTTGGATGCCTGGAAGTATGGTAATGTCACTAAGGGAAACAAAACAGGAAGGTCAATCTGGTGAGGTCATATTTGCTTTTTAGGTAAGTTGAGTTTTTGGTGGTGAACAAACACCTCAGTGGGTTCATGAGACAATAAATAATATGGTTCCAGAACAGCATTTCTTGAACACTGGCTTCCAGACCGCATACATCAGAATCACTTGAGTGCGTGTAAGATGGAATTTCTGAGTTCCTTTTCAGATCTATTGAGTTAGAAACTTGGATAGGATCCAGGAATATGCATTTTGTCAGGCTTTCTGGGAGGTACTTGTGGGTCACCAGATGAGAACGTGAGGGGCAGCATTTGGTGATATCAATTCAAGAGCCACAAAAGATTGAGTTCTGAGAGAGACAAGAGGGTATGAGAACAGTGTGAGGTCCAAGCTCCTACTCAAAAGGAAGGCCAGTGAGAGGAGAGTGGGGAAATGGAAGAGGGGGAGGGTCAGGACTGGGTGAGGAAGACAGGGACCAGGACGGCCACTTGTCTTAGAGGACATAGAAGGAACTATTTCAGTTGAGGAATGAAGACAAGTGGAAGACAACTTAGAGAATTAGGAGTGAGTGGGTGGTGATAAAATGTAGACATGAAAATGAAGATTCAAATAAGATGGCCGTGCAAATAGGCATCATCACAAGAGATAGTCTGTCAAGGTAAGGAAAACCTGTACTTGTCAGAAACCCCTTTACAGTCACATTCTTGAGGAAGTAGATGCTGTTTTGGGCCACGTAAGGTGGCTGTGGGTACAGGGATCTGTGTTTGTACCCTTGCCCATGTTGTTCTTTCTTGGAATTGCTGGGGGGCAGAGTTAAGGGAATTATTCTCTGTCATCTCTAGTATTTTGATGCTGAGTGTTGGAAACCACCCTCAAAGACTTGAGATGCTACCATTTACCTCAGTGGTGTTTGTGTAGGCTATAAAAGGACTCCCTAAAGGTATCTACATTCTAATTTCTGGATCTTGTAAATGTGACCTTACATGACCAAAAAATCAACCAAGCAAAGGAAACCCCACAAAAACAAAAAAAAAAAAGAAAAGAAAAAGAAAAAAGCTTCCTTGGTGACTCAGACGGTAAAGAATCTGTAGGCAATGCACGAGACCTGGGTTCGATCCTGGGTCAGAAATATCCTCTGGAGAATAGCATGGGAACCCACTCTCGTATTCTTGCCTGGAGAATCCCATGGACAGAAGAGCCTGGCAGGCTACAAAAAATGGGGTCGCAAAGAGGCAGACATGACTGAGTGACTTTCACTTTCTTTCAGATGCAATTCATTAAGTATCTTGAGCTGGAAGAGTATTTTATATTTTCTAGGTGAGCCCTACATGCAAAGACACATATGTTTGAGAGAGAGGCCAAGGTGATCTAACACACACACATACACATGCACGCATGCGTGCACATGCAGAATAGAGGCGTTTCCAGTGTGACCACGGCGGCAGAACCTGGAGTGATGTGGCCCCAGCCAGGGAATACCATTAGTGTCCAGAAGCTGCCCGAGGCAAGAAGCGGCTTCTCCCTTAAAGTGTTTAGAGGGAGCGTGGCCCCACGGACACCTTGATTTTAAGTCTGTAAAAGTGACTTAGGACCTTCAGAGTTGCGAGAGAATAAACTATGTTGTTTCAAGCCACCAAGTTTGTGGTAATGTGTTACAGCAGCCCTAGGAAACTAATAGAGCGTCCCAGTTGAGAAACCATAACATGATGTACAAAGAAAGATTTCTTTTATGCTCCCCCAGCCCAGCACCACCTTTATTTCTAGATGGGTTAACAATAACATCCTTAACAAAGGCACTTTTAAGCGCTCATCTCTCACTGTCTTCTTGACAGTTTGGAAGGAATTAAAGCACTTTGCTTTCCCCACAGTGACTAATGAGGCTTGCTGTACTATTTTAGAGCAGTGTTTCACTGTACTTTTTTCTTGGGTGGGGGGGAGGTAAATTGTGGAACTCATTACTGTAATACTTGAACAAATTTAAACACCTAATCACACTCCTCCTTTATTCTTTTCTCCCGTGTGACTAACTGTAGAGACTGCATAATGAAACCAAATAAACTCCATGAAGTGTGTAATACCTACTTAATTCCATCCCTGTTCTCTAAATTGAGAACTTCCCTTTCCTTTCTGACTAGAGTCAGTCATTTCACACATACAATAATACCCATGTACCTACTGTTAGTTACCTGAACTTAATAAAGATGGGACTCAAGTCTGGTTAGATTGTCTGGAGACTTAGTGATGAATGGAAACTATGTTAGTGTAAGGCGGCTCAGCTGGTAAAGAATCTGCTTGCTGATGCAGGTTTGATCCCTGGGAGAATATCTCTAGAGAACTCACTTCAGTATTCTTGCCTGGAGAATCCCAGGGACAGAGGGGCCTGGCCAGCTACAGTCCATGGGGTCACAAAGAGTCCGACATGACTTAGCAACCGAGCACATATTGACATGTTAGTGTAAAGGTATGAAGTAGAACTTAAAAGGATTAAGTGATGATCTGATTGTGGTGATGGGTTTTTACCTTCATGCAGAGTTACTCTGAGGGAAACAAAGACACACAAAAGTGATTACAGAAACAAATACACACAAACATATGCTGCCAGAAAATTTAAAAAGACAAGTAGCAAATGATATTCAAGTTTTTTCCTTAGGCTGCCGATAAGCGATGAACTCATTGTCACTGGTAGGTAAACAATTTGGATTGAATGTCAATCGGTTTAAAAATCTCAAGTTTGTGTTTAAAAAGACTGGTGTCTCCCTTAACTTGTACCTCTAATATATAATAGTACACTAACACTACTATACTGCAGTATATGAAGTATACTACAATACTTTATATGCAGTATTTTCTCTCTTACATAGGAAACTTGAAGGAGAAAAGAAGTGATTGAAAATCAGAATAATATTTAGTTGTTACAAACTAAATATCACGCAGATCAAATGACTATTTCTTAGATTAACAGTCCTACTTTAAAATTTTTTAACCAATCATCTTAACTTTTAAACTTGAGAGATATTTTTGAGGTTCACTTTTGTCTTAATTCTTTCTTTTATAATTTTATGATGTACCTGATCTAAGTTAAATTGGACTGAAGTGCTGAATGTATTTTAAGCAAGCCTATTCTTACAAGCTTACCCATTTGATTTTAATGGTTGGGAAAGCTGGAATTATGAGTTAAGAAGAAGGAGCTGACTGAGTATTCATGCATTCAGTCCTGAACCCTTTTAAATTTACTCATCACTATTCAGAACGCATAATTCATGTCTCCATCAAGAAAGCAATTGCTAGGATAAATTTTCCAAAAATGTGGGAGGAGGAAAAAAAAACCCTAAAAGGAATGTATGTCTGAGAACTCCATATGCTTAAATCACCAAGACTCCATCTTTTTTTGATTACCTTTGTATCCCTAAAGCCAAAGTAATTCACCAAATAAAAATGGTCTTTCAGCTTTCTCTGTCTGATTCAGGTAGCTCTCTTTTTGCATCTCTTAAGTAGTTCCTACAGATTTGCCGCATAAATGTCTAACTTTTCTTCCCCTCTAGCTCCATTCTGAGTGGGGCTGTGCAGCCTATGGACTACTGTGATTGGACTCATGCAGACTTCAGGCAGCTCCTTGATTGTGATTTTAGGCTCTCAAACAAGGAATGCTCCCTGGCTTGGTTCACCTTTTCTGCATAAACTACACACTGGCAATGAAAGGAGACGTACAGACACTGGTGCCCACACTTCACCCGTGTACTGAAGTTAGAACTAGCAGATCCAGGTGGGCAGCCTGTAATTGTAAGATGCCATAAGTGAAAGAAAGACCCTTTCATGAAGAAAAATATTACAGGAAGGCCTAATCCAGCATATTTTTCTTCCAGTGAGAAATGTAGAAATACTGCATGAGTGGATTGACTGCCTTATGTGAATAAGGTCACCAGGCCCTAACATTGTGGGTCCAGAACATGAAGATCCCTTCCCTTCCTGCTTCTGAGTCCCTTCCAAATCCTGAGCTGTTTTGCGTGCTCGCTGAGGGATGCCCCCACCTTGTCAAGCCCCCTTTCATTCCTCCACCCAGACAGCTGCTCTGGCCACCCTGAGCAGCCCCAGGGATCATCATCATCGTGCAGACAGAAGAAAAGGTCCTCACGAACCCTCAAGGCACCTGAGGGTCTTACCGGCAGGGATTTCTAGGCTCCTGGATACACACAGCATTATCTAGAAGGAGGAAGGTGGATGAGTCTCAGGTGGGCTCTCCTTATGGGCTCACAAATATTTCCTTTGAGGGATGTTACAGCCAAAAGCCTACAGATCAGGGTCCTCTAAGTACCGGGGCTTGGGGCAGGCCCCCTGAAACGCTGGGTGGCAGTATTGCAAAGATAACTTTTTTCTGGAGTAGAGATGTATTTTTTGCATAGTTTATCACTTCTCTATATCCTTTCTTGTTATTTTCCCTCCTTTCTTTCTTTCTCACTCTTTCTCACTGTTCTTTATAGCCCCTTCCTCTTCATTCCATGATATTTAACAGTTTCTTGTTTGAGAATCCTGCAGTTGGGATGAACACAGAAGGTTTAGCCTGAGCTCTTTCTCACCAGTGTGCAGCTCTCGAGTTTCACGTTCAGTCAGCAGCTCAGGTGAACCAGGGAACAGAAGGAAGTCAGCTGGCGTAGTTTGGAGACATTTTTCCAACATGCCCCATAAGATATTTCTTTTGGTCTTTAGTTTCCAAGTTGGATGAACCTAGATTCTCCCATCTGCCATGTTGCCCTTTGTTATTAATAAGCTTCCTTTTCATTGGCTCAGGCTGTAATGGCACAGAGTCTACTTGACAAAATGCACACGCTGGGCCTATACATTTTTAGGGGATAGAAGATTTAAGATGTGTGATAGCAGGAATGGAAAGCCTTTTACTTTATTGCAATAATGAAAGGGAAGCAAAACTTCTGTAGCACAAAAATGATAAAAGATTTAATTTCTAAACACTCTGAGGTAGCATAAGGTCAGGACATATTGGGATAAGCAGGAAAAAAAGAAAGGCACAGACATTGCATATTTTGGCTTTTTTATGATTAGCTAAGAAATGTATCAGAAAGAAGCATTATAACTTTTGGACACTGTATTCAAACTCTACAGAATTGTGCTAACATAGTAGCCACTACCCAAATATGGCCATTGAGTCCTTGAAATGTTGCTAGTCTTGACTGGGGTAAACCATATTAATAAAAATTGTTATTCTCCTTGAACATAAATAGACTATCACTGTGTCCCCAGTTCCTGACCTTGACAGTGACCTTGGATGCAAGCAGGTAGTGACTCAAGAAGGGTCTGCCGGTTGATTTTTCCAACTAAAGGTGCATAAAGGTGGCAGCTAGATGTACTGATGCACCAAACCCAGAGATCAATTGAAATTTCTAACGCTTTACTCATTCCAGCACTTGTGAGATTTTGCACATTTAAGACCAAGGCTGGTGATATGTTTAATAACTAGACTTAAGTTCTAGGACAGTCTTGGCTCTTTCTATGGTGTTGGGTAAATCAATAAACATTTTGGGTTTTATTTCCCCTCTGAGATGAGGGGTATGAATTAGATGATTGTTTGACTAATCTTCAGCTCTGAAATTCCACATGATGAATTTCCTTAGAAGGCTGCATTTCACTTCGGCTACAACCTGCCTGAATTTTTCTCATGCATTGTCACATGAGAAGGCAGAGCCCTAAGAGTGAGTGTTTTGTGTTGTGGGAGGGAAGAGTTTTGGCTCATGGGTTAATTGTGGGGATAACGGAAGGCCAGATCAGTGCATCATACAAATAAAAGGCTTAAAGCTTCAGGATGCTGTGTATCAGCAGAGTTCTAAAGAGGAACTCTGCTATCTTCCAAATTATATCTATGAAGTAACTATGTGTGTATGTGGTTTCTCTCCTCTTGCTTCTATTATATATTGTGACATTTTTCCGTTGAATGCAGAGGCAAGATGAGACAAATTAGGAATTACCCTTCACTTTGGACAGTGAACTAAACGGATCATGGCAGGAAATGCATGAAAGACATTTAGGGAGAGAAAAATAGAAAAGAGATTCAAGGGTAAAGTGACAGGTCCTTGAGATTCACCAAGAAGTGCTGTTCAGTTTCAAAGATGACAGCATTACTGCAAAGGACGCATACAAGAGTCTTTCAAAAAGGACAGTTTCTCTCAAAATGTGTGGAGATAAATTTCTCAATAGCCCTGAATTTTTGGTACCAGGTGGCCTTCTCAGTATTTCAATTTATTTTTATAGACATTTCCTGATGAAGACCTATTCCTTTTTCTTTATTGTTTATAATGGGTTGTTCAAATACCTGAATGTACAGTGACCAGGCATCTGAATCAGCAATACTCTTAATAATTCTTAAACAAACTCTGCTGATAGGGGACGTAAGTCATTAAAAAAAATAAAGGCTTCCTTGGTTTGGAGGAGATGGGATGAGGTGGGGAGAGTTGCCTCTATTTGGTAAATTGACAAAGAAGGACTCGTGGTTGGCTGAGCATCTATATAGCTAGGGAGGGAAGAGATAAAACTTTTCAAGACTTTCATTTATCTTGTTCTTCAGTGTTAGGAGTTCTTGAAGAGTTCAGGTATAATCACAGCCTTCTGTTGCAACAGGAAGCACCATCTGCTGAAGCATTCTGTAAGCAATATAACATCTCTCCAGAGATAATTTAGCATTCAATTCACAAAGAAGGATGGCAGAGACTTGTAAACAAAAGGAAACAACTGAAGCAGTGAAGAATGGGCTGTGCTCTAAACATTCAATATGTTTCTTTATAGCTGAGAAAACTTGTAATGCTACAAAACCCTAACTGAATTCTCTGATGTATTAATTGTTTTGTTTTGTGTGTGCGTTTTTTCTTTTTTCTTTTTAAAACTCCAGGCTTTGAAACTGCCCTTTCTAAACCACCCTGGTTTTTGTTGTGATTTTTGTTGTTTCTCCCAGGATAAGCCATTTTTTTCATGCATCAGCTCGGTCATGAGTTACTGGTGAAATGGAAAAAAAAATTTTTGAACATTTTATAAAGGCTGTACTTTGTATATAGCTTTGTGTTTGGGAAAGAAATGCTAATGGCACATCAAGACTGGCAATTCAGCACTATAGTGTGAAATGGGGTCTTAGCAGGAGAACTTTCCAATTTAAAGCTTTGTTATTTTGTCGAGGAAAAGCAATAAACAGTTCCCAAATTTCTATAGGTACCAAATTAATTGAAAACACTGTATTGTACCCTAAAGGACAATCCTTTGGAAACTAATTTGCTTTGTTAAAAGATCAAATGTCTAAGATGAGTGGCCTCAGTTTTTCTGTACTCCAAATAGTCTCTGATACAAAGACCCAGGGGTGGGTGGAATTGCTTATACTATAAAGAGAGAAGATATCAACCTTTTGATTTAATCGGCTGATTCATGTTGATGTTTGGTAAAAACCAACATGATTCTGTAAAGCAATTACCTTCAATTAAAAATTTAAAAAATTACAAAAAATTCTATAATCAAAGTTTGAGCTAAAAAATTGACTGTGAATGAATAAATGGTTTGGAGGTAAGTTTTGATTAATAAAAATGCTTCTCATTCAGCTTCTTTCATTAGGTACAGAGACTTGGAAGATTTTGATCTTTAGTTGCAAATTTCCTCCAATATTCAATATCTTAACTTATGGCATAAGTGGCTGAGAAAAATTTATAGTAGCATTGACCATTATTTAAAATTTTCACCTCAGAACCTAGATTGTTAATGTCCTAAATTGTAAAATTAAAGGGAGAAAAAAACAAATATCTCCTCCCTCAAAAACAAAATTCTCATTGATGTATCATTACATAAATTAATGATATTGGGTGTGTGCATGCACGTACATGCAGGCACTACACTTCAATAATTGTTATGTCTATAGTCTTTATTGCCTTGTAAAAATTAAATTGTCATAATTAAAACAAGTTCCGTTACTTTCCACTTCTACTCCCTTGATAGATGATAGACCACTACCATTTTTTTGGTGGGTCATTAGGTACTACAGATTGTTTTCCCCTAGATCTGTCCGTTTACTGCTTTAAAAAGAATTAATCACCTGTCTCACCGCTTCCCTTGTTACTCTGCTGGCTTTCACTTGGGGAGAACTCTTTCCTTTTTAGAATCACAGGATATCTGGGGAGGACCCCAGACAATACCCCTCTCCTGGTCTGAGTAAGAAACTATGCTATATTGTTTACAGAGTTCAGGGAGGTGTCTGTTGTCTATTTTAGTTGGTTAGCAAAGCATTTTATATGGTTCTGTATCCTTTTGACAACCTTGTGAAGTGATTGCTATTGGAGACCAGCTTGGTCTGGTTGAGAAGTAAACACTTAGCAGCTTTGCTTTCTGTCCTGCCTGATTCCTGCCTCTGTTGCTTGTCTGCCCTCTATAGCTGTGTGAACTTAAAACTCCTGGCCTTTATGCAGGCATGTTAGTCATTTATTATAGAGCAGAGCAGGATTTAACTGTTCCTTAATGACATTATGAAATCTCACACACACACAGACACACATCTAGACTTGTATGCATTATCCCATGATGTGAATGTACAGCTTTATTAATGTATAGCATATGTTTATCACAGTGGTTGTTGATCTTCATTAAAATTGTGCGGTTATAGAAATTGAAAAAAATCTCATATATTATCATTTGTATAGCTGTGAGAGAATAGGCCCCCAAATAGCATTCATTCATTCAGTATTTTTTGTAGGCTTGTTGAGCATCCATTCTATGCTGGATATTAAGTTCTGGAACTATAATGATACTACATTGATTTAAATCAGTGATCACTTTATAGTTTTTGTTGACAAAGGCAATGGGTCATGAAACTGACAGTGTGGCCAAGGGGTTAGCATCAATCTAGGACATTGTGGGGTAGTTTATATTCCCAGATTCTTTTGTGTAATGTCACTTCCTAGGAGATAGTCTTTAAGTTAGTTAGAACTTATGGATGCTTAGCTCAATATGTGTTCCTAAGTCTAGTTGCCTGACTTACTATCTGTGAGTCATTGATCTCTCTGAATTCTTCTATTTTGGCTTGATATTCCTGGCTTTGAGTTCTGAGTGTCCTGATGATGGGAGTGGGAGAGACCCTTGGTATCTCCTTGTGGAGGAGAGGCGTTTAGTGCCGGTAGCCTGATTCGCAGAAAGACCTCCCTGAATGGTAGTCTGACACTTTTTGTGAAAGGTTGTTAAAATCCTCTTCATCCTAATGTAGTACTGGTGTGGAGAATCATAGCCCCCCAAAGATGTCCAGATCCTAAAGCCCCATACCTGTTAATGTGTCACCCTATGTTTTGCCCTGTCTCTGTGCTTCTCTTATCTTTGATTAAGAAATGAGAATAATGATATCATGAAAAGTGAAAGTGAAAGTCTCTCAGTTCAGTCGCTCAGTCATGTCCGACTCTTTCCGATCCCACGACAGGCTTCCCTGTCCATCATCAACTCCTGGGGCTTGCTCAAACTCATGTCCATCGAGTCAGTGATACCATCCAGCCATCTCATCCTCTGTTGTCCCTTTCTCCTCCTGCCCCCAATCCCTCCCAGCATCAGAGTCTTTTCCAATGAGTCAACTCTTCGCATGAGGTGGCCAGAGTACTGGAGTTTCAGCTTTAGCATCATTCCTTCCAAAGAAATCCCAGGGCTGATCTCCTTCAGAATGGACTGGTTGGATCTCCTTGCAGTCCAAGGGACTCTCAAGAGTCTTCTCCAACACCACAGTTCAAAAGCATCAATTTGAACAGAAAGTTGCTCAGCTGTGTCCAACTCTTTGTGACCTCATGGACTGTACAGTCCATGACATTCTTCAGGCCAGAATACTGGAGTGGGTAGCCTCTCTCTTTTCCAGAGGATCTTCCCAACCTAGGGATTGAACCCACGTCTCCTGCACTGCAGGTGGATTCTTTACCAGTGAAGCCCAATGATACCATAGATAGCTCTGAGTAAAGCTGAGTCAGCAGGGATCACAGACCCTCAGATGCACAGCTTTTATGTCCAAGTCTGTCCATCCATTTTTTCTAGACTCCAAAGTTCTGAAAAATACTTTTCTGTTGTGTGAATTTGTAAGACTGGCTTCAAATCCAGGTCTTTTGAGTCTTTGTCCAGTGTCCTTTCTATTCTATCACAGTTGCTTCTAGGTGGACTGGAGCTGCCCAGGAGCAGGAGCCTGTGGTGAGAGTGCCTTAAGGGCTGCTGTCCTAAATGAGCCGATAACCTCAGGTTTGGGCTTTAACATCCTTCCACATTGGTGCTTCCATTATTAAGGGCAGTTAAGAGTTTTCTGAGCATCTTCTCTATCCTTTCAGGTTGCAGGGATACCCAGAGAGGGGTATCATGCTATGTGTTTCATAGTGAATGACTTCTCATTGCTTGTTGAAAAGCAAAGAATGAGGGCCTTCAAATCAAATCATTCTCATAGGCTATTTTCCTCACCCTTCTGTCCATCTCGTGTTACTCATCCTTTCTGAAATGTAAAGCAAGAGAAGTTCCTGGGCATAATAATGTTGAATTAGCCATTCTACCTAGCAGATTTAGGTAGGCTATGCAGAAATGTCTTCTTGTCTTTTTTGGGGGGGAGGGGAGGAGGGAAAATTATTTACTCATTGGAGCATAGTTGATTTGCAATGTGATAGTTTCAGGTGTATAGCACAGCGATTCACACACACACACACACACACACACACACACACACACACACGATTGGATTAGCCAAAAAGTTCTTTCAGTTAGTGAATATGTTGTTCAATCAAGTTCTTGGTGAAAATGAAAAGTATGTCTTTTATTTTTACTTAAAACCAAATGAAAATTTTAGCCAGCCCTATGAATGTATTATATATATCTATTTGGGCTTCTCTGGTGGCTCAGTGGTAAAGAATCTGCCTGCCAATGCAGGAGATGCAAGTTTGACCCTCAGGTTGGGAAGATCCCCTGGAGAAGGGAATGGTAACCCACTCTTATTCTTGCCTAGGAAATTCGATGGACAGAGGAGCCTGGTGGGCTACACTCCCAGGAGTCACAAAAGAGTCATATATGACTTAGTGACTAAACAACTATATATATATGTATTCTTTTTCAGATTCTTTCCCTTAGAAGTTATTACAAAGTATTACGTATAGTTCCTATGCTATACAGTAGGTCCTTGTTGGTCTTGCTGACTTTTTAATGAGGGAATCCAAAACCCATTGTCATCTCTGAACATTTCTGTTCATGTCTGAATCCCTGAAAGCACTCTTAGGTTTGATTCCAAGTCCCAGCACCCCCTCTTTCAGTGTTGTTGAATTTAGGGACATTCAAACGCAAAAAAGTTAAATGAATTTCTCACACATGCTAGTTAGTGACCCAATTCTCTATGGCAGAGATCTTGGCCTAGAGTCTAGGTCTTTTGACAGAGTTGTTGGTGGATTTGGTGAAAGAATTTTCCATGGTGGTCATTAAAGTCCATGAACAAATTTTTAGAAGCAAAATATTTAGCAACATTAGAATTTGAAACCAACATACCTGGAGAACTATGCATTAAACCACTGATTTAGAAAGAAGGTCTCCAAGTTCTTATTTAGAAATAAAGGAATTGTTTACAGAGATCCAGAAAACTGTCAAAAATGTTTACTTTTTGAAATCATAAGCAGTTTTAAATTAAACACTACTTGTAAAGCCATGTGCCAGACATTGTAACACCCTATGAAGTGGGTTCTCTTATTATTCCCATTTTACATTTGAGGAAATGAAGGCATAACCAGGTTATGTAACTTTTTTCTGTGGTCATGCGACTTGTAACGGCAGAGACAGGATTTGAACCCAGGCCATATGGCTCCAGAGAGCGGTTATTAAAACTGCATTATTCTGCCACATAAAGACAGATATCAAAATGAAAGCAAAATCAACAGATTTGGCCATTATTAAAGGCTGACTGCTATGGTCTATGGGGTCGCACAGAGTCAGACACAACTGAAGCGACTTAGCAGTAGCAGCTGTGGTCATAGTGGTGGAAGCATATGAGGGGGAGAGAATTTAAAACACTTCAGAGCATTTTTCCAAAGAAAACAAAAATAGTATCTCAGAAAGATATCTGCATCCCCATGCTCATCACAGCATTATTTATAGTAGAAAGATATGGAAACAACCGAAGTATCCACTGATAGAAGAATGGATAAAGAATTGTGTGTGTGTGTATTTCAGCCATAAAAAAGAATAAAATCTTGCCACCTGCAACAGTATGGATGGACTTTGAAGGCATTATGTCAAGTGAGATAAATCAGACAGAGAAAGACAAATCCTTTATTATCTCACTTATATGTGGAATCTAAAAAATCCAAACCAAGCTCTTAACTACAAAGATTAGTGGTTCCCAAAGGCTGGGACAGAGGATGGGTGAATGGGTGAAATGAGTGAAGGAGATCAAAAGGTACAAACTTTCAGTGATAAAATAAATATAAATCAATCAACTAGTCCTGGAGATGTAATATACAGTGTGCTTATTTACTATAGTTGCTAATACTGTATTATATATTTGAAAGTTATTGGGAGTAGATCTTAAGAATTCTTATTGCAAGAAAAAATTTTGTTAACTGTATGGTGACAAATGTTAACTAGACTTACTTATTGTGGTGATCATTTTGTAATATATACAAATATTGAGTTATTAAGTCATAAATCTGAAATTAATACAATGTCATATGTCAGCTGTATCTCAGTGAAAACAGAAACAAAAATAGCAGTTAACTGAACATTTGTGACAAAGAACTACCATTGCTTTACCATTCTAGTGCCCCGATCATAAAACATACTTGATGAAACTCCCCATAGAATAGTTATCTCCCACAGCTATATTTTTGTTGTCCATCATCTCCATCATTTGACTTCCTTGAGAATCCTAGTATAAGGTATTGAAGCATTCATTCATTCTGTGGGCATTCATGATGAATTAAAATGGTAGCTAGCTATTCATTGCCCATGTGGATTTGATGGAAAATTTAGCAAAACTGACAGAGTAACCTGAATAAATCAAACAATAGACAACAGGCTTCATTTATAGGTAGAATAAATAAAATATAATTGAAAAGTCTGATTACTTTCTCTCCTATGTGCTGCAAAAGTCATGAAAGAAATGTTCAAGTAAAACTTGTTAACCCCAGATTGTTTAGTTTTACCCTTTTACTTATTACTGGGGGAAGAGGAGTTGATAGGATGCCTCTGCAGAGGCTGAATAATTGCTGAATGCTAGGAAGTAGTGGCCAGAATAATACCTTCTACTTGCATGCTGTGTGGCAGTTTATAAACCGCTTTCCTACATGGTATTTCATTTATGCTAGCTACAACCTTGGTTGTAGGAATTATCTTGACCTGACCTGTGAGCAGCTCCAGCGCAGTGAGGTTCAGAGAGCTGATGGTCATGTTAGTCATATACTGTGGCTCTGGGCCCCAAACTTGGGGCCGCTCATAACAAGCCCAAGGCTCTTTGTACTACAAGGCTACTACCCTTATCCTTCCCTTTTCATCTCCAGGGAAAAGTGACCCTTGTCTCCCGTTCTCTGCAGGCAGAGGGAGCCAGTGTAGTGTGCTTTCATCCTCTCTGTGGACCCAAACTGATGTTAAGCACAGCATACAATATAGAGTTTAATGATTTGGTGGCCTTATTGCCCAGTGACTTGCTTTTGGTTTCCCTTTGCAATAGAAGGTGTGTAGCCAGGGTAAAACTATAGTCCATTCAGGATTTGGTCATATACTCAGGGCTGACCTAAAATTGTACGGCAAAAGTAGCATGCCATGAATTTTGACATCCATTTACTGTTGTTCTTGTTGAGGGGACTATCGTGAGTTTCCAGAGTCCATAAGCAAAAATTCTTTGTGGTATTTGAGGCTTGACAGTATCAGTCTTGTTTAACTGCTAGTCACTAATATTCTCACATTGCTACTTGTGCCTGCCTACATGAGATGCAGGGGATAAAACGATGATAAAGACACAGTGCTTTGCTTTTAAATAGCTCATAATCTAAAATGAGAATCTTACAGTCCTACTCACATAGAATTAATACCAGAATTAAAACCAAAGTGGTTAAACCCTGTCTAAATTTCTTATCATGGTAATTAGACTTTGCTGGATATTTACCATGTGCCTCTCTAGACCAACTCACTATCCTTTTTTTTTTTTCCCACCTGTACTTTGTCATTGGGACTGACATTTATTGACTGAAACTGTGGGCTCCCTTGCCTTCTGGCTTCCCTTTTGGGGAGAGAGAGAGTCATCAAAGTATTTGTTCCTGTGCATTCCTCCTTGCTGGGGTGTATCCCTCTAGACCGCAGCTCTCTCTGGGACACTGAATCCTATAGCCACAGCTATAAGTTTTTCTTTAGGTTTCTGAATTCTTCCATCTTCAGTGTCCTCCAGGGTGATAAGGACTCCCTGTATTTGGTAGTTATAGACTATTTCACTTTCCCTTGTTACTTTCTCTTAATCCTGCCCACACTTCTGTAAATATCCCATTATTAACCTTCCCTTGATGATCTCATCTGAATGTGCCATCTGCCTCCCAAAGAACCCTAAGTCATTCAAGGCTTTCCATGATCTGGCTCTGTTCTCAATCCAGCCACATCTGTCTGTGCATCTCATTAACAATCTCTATCTTCTTCTCAAAGGACTCCATGACAGCATCGTTTTCTGGGATGGCCTGCTCATCAACAAATGCTACCGTGGTCATGGAGACTCACAACCTTACCCCACAGTCAAAATTAAACCCGCACTCCTCCCTACTGCTGATACCAAATCAAAGTGCCGCTCATTTCATTCAGCCTTCTCTTTATTTGCATGCTTGTCTTCCTAATCAGACCACTTGCTTCTTGAAGGCACGGCCTCCATCATTCTCACATCTGAAAACACATAGTGAGCAGTGACTATGTACTCAGTTGAGAAGGAGTGAGCTTCCTTGCAGGATGAGTATCTAATCATTTGGCTGTTAATTGCATAATCTGGAGATAATCTAGATTATTTGCTTTCATTTTTCTACTTCCTCACTCCTTTGCTATGGAAATTTGAGAAGAAGATTTGAAGGTGTATCAATTGTGTTTATCATAAACAATTTTGATGAAAGTACACATTGAGGAGAAGCCTGAAACTTTTCAAAGTAACCATGTTTGGGGGCTCTGTTTAGAAGATGAAGGGCTCTTTCGTCTATTGACAGTGATTTTCAAGTACCAGCTCTCCTGTGGGAACTCTGTAATAGCATTTGCTTTGTGAGGGGGAAATTCAGCTTAGCTTGAATTGGTGCAAGTGAAGAGTCCAAATGGAATTCTTCTTGGCAAGGACTTCCTGTTTCCATCACTATCCAGTGTCCAGAGAAGACCTCCAGTGTAAGAGATAATGGCTGTGGGGTCTACAACAAACTGAAGGGGTCATTTATCTCTTGGAGGAATGCAACTCAGTTTGGTTGGGAATGTTACTTTCCTTTTCATTTCTTTTGATCGCTTAGCATGCTAGCCTGCGCTTCTTCTTGGTAAGATCAGTGCCCTGTTTTGCTCTAAAGTCAGCCCCTTCTTCTCACCTATCTTCAGTAGTTTCTTTCCTTCTAGCTTAACATTGTGCATGAAGGTTAACATTTAACTGTGTTATTGCCGGTGCAGATTTCTCACATGTGAGTTAGGGAGCAGCTGTTTGCCCCCAGAGCCCCTGGACCTGAGGCTCTGCCATTGGCTTTCTTTATTATTAGATCAGCACTGTCACTGATTCAGATCTATTCCCCCACATGAGGGGTGACATTAATTTTATGTTGTTTACGTACTCTTGCCATAAGGTTAAGCAATTCCTACTATTAAGCTTGATGAAATTGCATTACCTTAATGAAATGCACTTTACTGATAAAGAAGAATGTCACTTTCACAAGTGGAAGCACTGTTAGCAAATTTTTACGAGAGAATTCCCAAAATCATATCTTAATTGCTTGGACAGCTGTGTAGTTTACATAACGAGCAAACAATGCCAAGGTTTTTTATTTCCTTTGTCAGCTATACTGGATGTTAGTATGCATGGTGGACCTTTTTTGGGCCTTTTATTACTTGATTGCAAATCATTCTTCATTGTTGCCCAAATTTATGGAAGGACATTGCTCCCTGAGGTGCCATTTCCTTTCAGGTCTGTAACTGAACATGACTGATGGCGCCAGAGTAACAGTTGCTTATTACTGCGTTCACTGAGCTGTGATTGCTCCAATACTTTATGTTGGCAGATGTGTTTCCCTAGGAACAGCATCTCTGAGACAGAGGTCATTGATCAAACCCCCTCTGGCTGTTCCATTATGTGCAAATTATTGCTAAAAGCAGAGAGGCTGCAAGGGAGATGGTGTGTACTCATTGCAGATATAGTGGAGGGAAGTCCAAAAAAAAAAAAAAGCAAGTGTAATGAAGCAGGAAAAAAATTCCACCTAAACTAGAACAATGTTTTTATAATGTGAAGTAATGGGAAAAAGGAGGAAATTAAGTGACTTTGAGAGACACACAGTGGAAGAAGAGTCAGATTTTATTGTTCTGGGGTAACTCTAGAATTGGGCTTGCTGACAGCATCCTTGGCAGCTGTCCAGGGCTAGAAAGGGGTCTGCGTGTGGGCTACACCCAGAGCACTGTTGTCCTAATAGGGTAGGGATGAAGTAGGTTAAGTGGCCAATACACAGCACTCTCTTATGTCTATTTCTGGCCAAATGTTTAGGAAATGCTGGAGACATTCAGGGATCATATGCAGAGACCTCCCTTGTCCCCCAACTTCTTAGGGAAAGGGTGGAAATGATAATGAATTGACTGACTTTTGGGAAGCACTTAGATCTAGACTGTCCTTTGCTCAGACTCGCAAGAGTGAGACCTCTTAGTTTTATGCTCAGCTGTAGCAGCGGCTCTTCTCAGCAGATTTCTGGGAAGGATAAATGCACCCCTCCCCACCTCCAAGTAGGTATCTGCCTTTTGCTGAATTCCGTGAGACCATGGGATGGCTCAGGTAGAGCACGTGGACTGGACACACGGCAATACTCAAAGGGTGCTGGGCCTTCTGGACCACAGACTGCCACCCCGCTTCTCACACTGCCTTGCTCTTTGATTGGTATTGGCAAGACTCACCTTTCTAGGATTGCAATTCAGTTCTCTTTATCTGTAAAATCTTTCCTTATGATGAACTGGATTTTTCCTAGGGCTTAAGAGATTCCCTTGACACATATTAGAGGCTTTAGGAACAGCGTGTGCTAACTCATATAGCCTTTAAGGATAATGCTAGGGTCCTAAATATTATACCTGAGTGAGTAAAGTTGCTCAGTCGTGTCCGACTCTTTGCAACTCCATGGACTATAGCCATCCAGGCTCCTCTGTCCATGGATTTTCCAGGCAAGAGTCCTAGAGTGGGTTGCCATTACCTTCTCCAGGGGATCTTCCCAACCCAGGGATCAAACCCAGGTCTCCCGCATTGCAGGCAGACACTTTACCATCTGAGCCACCAGGAAAGCCCAAATATTATATTTACCCCCAAGCTAACTTGATGCCACCTCACCATAACCCCTGGGAAAAAATGAAGGTAGCTGTAGAAGCTCCTTTACTCAAAAATACCATGGGTGCCAGCAGGCTAAGCAAGGCTTTAGGTTTGTAGTATTGGAGTGACCCTGGTGTGCTCTGTGAGTGGCTGGCAGATCTGACATCCTCAGTGGTAGTTGTAGTCAGAAGATGAAGGTACCTGACTCTCATACATGTATAAAATACATATATCTCAAAGACATTGTTTAACTCATTAATTAAACGAGGGAAAAAGATGTTACAATAAGTTTAAAGGAGAAGCCAATGAACAGATGAATTTGTGGATTAGAAACGTCAGAAATGAATTTGAAATTTCAAAACTGGTTTGGGCAGACTTTAATTTGCTTGTCTATGGGCAAGAATTCATTGCATTGCTATAAGTTTGAAAGTATTAGGCTTAATCTCTACAGAGTTATGAAGAATGTAGTTTAGATTAAGTCATAGCCATAATAATAAATATCATTTATCTAGTGCTGGTATTGTGTTAAATTTTTTTAAACGCAGTGTTCTAGCTCTATTTAGGAACAAAGAGTGTTGGCTTAAAAAAAAAATCTTTTAAATTTATTTTATTTATTTCGTTGCTCCAGGTCTTAGTTGTGGCACACAGGATCTTTAGTTGTGGCATGGAGACCTGGTTTCCCAACCAGGGATCAAACCTGGACCCCCTGCATTGGGAGTGCAGAGTCTTAGCTGTTGCACCATCAGGGAAGTCCTTAGTGTTGGCTCCATGAGAAATATGTTTCTTTGTTGTTCTCCTTTATCCAGATCCACCCACAGAATGACAGGAGGTTAAAGATAAAAAGTTTACCAGAGTACGTAGATATTTAAGTAATAACTTTAAATGATAAATCTTCTTACAGAGGACATACAAAGTAAGGGGGAAAAGAAATGTTTCAGTTTTAACCCTTGTCAGTATTTTTCTTCAGTTTACTCAAATGATTAGAGCATAAGGATAAGTAGAATACATAACTGGAAAACAGGCTGGGGCCATATTGTAGAAGTCCTCGAACGCCAGAATGGAGAGTTTATCACTAACTAAGATGACAAAGAGGTGCCATTGACTGTTTTGAGTAGGGGAAGTCGCATTGTTAAATCTATGCCTTCAAAAGATTAGTTCAACAGAAGTATCTGAGTTGTCTCAGAGAAGGAAGAGATGAGAGGGGAGGCAATTTAGCTATTTCAGGAGTTTCAATGTGTGATACCAAGAGTTTAAACTAAAATATAAGGTGAGTCATCACAAATGTGACTTCAGAAAGTTTGGAAGATGTTGGCTATTAGACAAAGCCTGGATATGGAAGCAAAAGATGATATACGGCTTGGCAACTACTTTGAGGCTTAACTCTGTGTGACATAAAGGATGATAAAGAATATTAACAAAAAATTGAAAATTCTGGGGAAAGTGGTAGATGGGGGAAAGAAGATGCATTCAAATTTGCAACTTCTCACTTAGAGGTCTAAATGGGATGCTTAAATGAAGATGTCTGGGAGATGACTGAAAATGTTAGGAGAGAGATAGTCTCTGGAGAAAAGGGTATATATAGAGAAAGCTCCTGGCTGAGGATAGTCATGAAACTGCCTACACTTGGGGAAGCAGGAGGATAAAACAGAGCTAAAAATGGGGCAGAGATTGATCAGAGAGGTGGGAGGAGGGCCAGTTACAGCAGATACAAGAGAGAAATTTCAGTGAGGCTAGGGTTAGCAGTGGAGAAGGCAATGGCACCCCACTCTAGTACTCTTGCCTGGAAAACCTCATGGAAGGAGGAGTCTGGAAGGTTGCAGTCCATGGGGTCGCTGAGGGTTGGACACGACTTCACTTTCACTTTCACTTTTCACTTTCGTGCATTGGAGAAGGAAATGGCAATCCACTCCAGTGTTCTTGCCTGGAGAATCCCAGGGACAGAGGAGCCTGGTGGGCTGCTGTCTATGGGGTTGCACAGAGTCGGACACGACTGAAGTGACTTAGCAGCAGCAGCAGCAGCAGCAGCAGCAGCAGGGTTGGCAGTATCAAAGATTTCAGAGAAAAGATGGAGGGTAGGCACTAAGATGTGGTCTCAGAGAAGGGAAGACTGGTCCTAAATGGTAAGAGGTGAGTGGGAAGCCAAAAGGGGGAATGAAATTAGAGTCCTTGTTCAATAAATTGTGATTAAAAAGATAAGAGACATGAAATGATCATCTCATTCTAGTCAGAGCAAAGGGAAGTGTTTTAAGATGTTGGAAAATTTAGCATGATGCTTAACTTAGTTGAAAGAACTTGGAGGGGGAGAGATTGAAAATGCAAAACAGAGGGAGAAAAATTCTGGAGCAAATCAGGAAGAGATGGAATTAAGCAAAACAGAGAAACATTTTGAGATCAATAATCCATTGATCTTGCTAAGACTGAAGGTGGGGGATCCTGGATGGCGTTGGAGGTGGGAGTTTAGATACCATGCTCAAGAAATATGAGAAAGATACAAGAGGGCACAAAAGGAAAACTTATTTCAGGTTAATAAAGTTGTCTTTCTAGAAGTATCTTTCATGGATGCTTGGCAGGGGGTAATGGGACCATACTGAGAAAAGCAAAAAGTTGGAGTATCTTTGAAAGTAAGGTGGTACAGTATTAGTGATCATGACTGCCACTGGGTCCAGGACAGTTAGAGAATCAGTGAGTCTAGAAAAAGGTCCTTGGACATCCAAGAGTCATGACAGAGTTCAAGGATCTAGAGATCATAATGATCATAAAAAACAGTCTTTGGGAGTGTGCAATTTAGAAAAAAATGGAAAGAGATGAGTTATGGTCAGAGGAAAGAAATGTCTGTAAGTGGAGACCTTGGAGGAGAACAATGTCTAGGGGTAATGGTGAGTGAGATTTGGCCATATAGCAGGTGATTTATTTATGTGCAATGGACCCATGCATGGGGCTGAGAGGAGGGAGGGCATTTGAGGCAAAAGCCTCAAATAAAAATCTTGCATCCAAGATCCCCATCAGGTGCAAGGGCAATGGCAAAGGTCTGAGGCTGGTACTCTGACTTGGGTGCTTGAAAAGGAAGAGGATGGCTAATTGCACGGGAGATCCATGAAGGACAAGATGTTGTTGTGTGAAGGCACAGGGCTTCCATATGTTGTGTTTATGAGAAGAATGTGGAGGCTTAGTTGAAGAGAGTTTTGGAGGCCAAGGACGATTTTTCTTTAAAAGGATCTCCCCAAGATTAGATTTTAAAGAAAAATACAAGTGGATCAATGTAAATTTAAAAAGTCAAAGTACAAATGATGAAAGTGAAAGAGGAGAGCGAAAAAGTTGGCTTAAATCTCAACATTAAGAAAATGAAGATTATGGTATCTGGTCCCACCACTTCATGGGAAATAGATGGGGAAACAGTGGAAACAGTGTCAGACTTTATTTTTTGGAGCTCCAAAATCACTGCAGATGGTGACTGCAGCCATGAAATTAAAAGGCGCTTACTCCTTGGAAAGAAAAGTTATGACCAACCTAGATAGCATATTCAAAAACAGAGACATTACTTTGCCGACTAAGGTCCATGTAGTCAAGGCTATGTTTTTTCCTGTGTTCATGTATGGATGTGAGAGTTGGACTGTGAAGAAGGCTGAGTGCCGAAGAATTGATGCTTTTGAACTGTGGCATTGGAGAAGACTCTTGAGAGTCCCTTGGACTGCCAGGAGATCCAACCAGTCCATTCTGAAGGAGATCAGCCCTGGGATTTCTTTGGAAGGAATGATGCTAAAGCTGAAACTCTAGTACTCTGGCCACCTCATGCGAAGGGTTGACTCATTGGAAAAGACTCTGATGCTAGGAGGGATTGGGGGCAGGAGGAGAATGGGACAACTGAGGATGAGATGGCTGGATGGCATCACTGACTTGATGGACGTGAGTCTGAGTGAACTTCGAGAGTTGGTGATGAACAAGGAGGCCTGGCGTGCTGCGATTCATGGGGTCACCAAGAGTCGGCCACGACTGAGTGACTGAACTGAACTGAACTGAATGGAATCCTATTTTAAAGATATATTTGCTCTAGAAATATTAAGAACAATAGGTTTGTTTTGTAGAGGATGAGTGTCTGCACATGTGTGCACTCCTCTCTGTGTACACACATTAAAGCAAAGATACAGATGCAGAAGGTGGGCAGGTTATAGTGGTAAAGTTCTGTTATGAGACCGTGACCAGGTATTTTCCTCTCATTTTCTTGCTAGTCTTGGGCCATTTCACTGCTAATCTACACATCCATCAAACAAACAGGAAGGGGAAATGGAGAGTTGAATTACAAATCTGTCAATTTTGTTATTCTTGGCAGTTCAGATTCAGGTTTTGGTGGGGGCAGAGTTTGAAACAAATGACAAAAATTACATTTCCTGATTGTGGGAACATTATGGATAATGAGTCCACTACTTGAAATGCCATGCAGAGGTCAGATTTATGGTTTCTCTGGGTGTAGTATCAACTTCAAATATACATATTTTTGATGCAATCCAGTCACCAAATTTGCTTTTCCTTAAGATTTTTAGGCTTTTTATGCTACCAGGTGGAAAGCAATAACAAAAACCATACAGTACCTGGGGAAATACAATAGGGTGGGTAAGAAATTCACAGGTCACAGACTCAGATGTGTAAAAACCAAAAACGTAGCTTTCATTTCATAACCCTTTTTCATTTAAGTTGAAAATGTAGTTACCCTGATTCCAGATAAACTCAGCCAACTTTATTTTTCAGGCATTTCAACATAAACATGGTCAGAAACTAGGATTCTTACCTTCTTGGTCATTCTCCCCAGTGTAGCAACTAAGCTTCCAAGGGCTTTTGGGCTTCATGGTACTGGGCAGGGCAACTTGCCCACGGTTATCCTCTGCACCTTCAAGATGCATCTCATCTTGGTCATTTGCTCATTGTCCTCTGTCACTGACTGGTATCCTCTGTGATCACTCATCTGCCAAGGATTCTGGCTAACATGTCAGGCCATCTGTTTCCTTTTTGAACCACTCATGAAGGCTGGCTGGTCTACAATCCATTTCTCAGCCATATTTGAGCCCCACATGTGGGGTCCTAAAGACTCTCTTGTTCTCTTTTCTTTTTTAAAATACACTGAACAATTTAATGTATCAATCTAAAAGCAGAGAAAGGGGATTTAGGGCCTTCAGTGTATTTTCCTATACAAGACCAACAATTGAAACATGATTCTAATTCTTTATAGTAATGCCTCCTAAGGCTTGGTGTTGGTGATGACTATGTAAGATGTGTTGCAAAAACAATCACGAAAGTGATGCTTAATAGTGTTTGCATTAGTTCTACTTTGAGAAATGATGTGACTTTTTTTTAAATATAATGACTCTTCAAATTAAATAAATAAGTAAC
>SJYC01021239.1:0-28048 GCA_006408675.1 Madoqua kirkii | reverse complement strand
TTATTATATAAATATTATAAAAAGAAAATATTAGATCATCAAATCTTTAGGTCTATAAAGTCATTTGAAATCAAAAGCTTTCTTATTACAAGCACTCAATATCATAATAATATCCCAGCCCAAATCCAGTATCAGGCTTAAGCAGGGACAAAATATCTCTAAGTGAGGAAGAAGACAAAGAATTTCACTACCATTAATTAACACTGTAATTTGGAACTTTCTCATGTAACAGAAAAGAAAAAAAAGTAATAAAAAGTGAAAAAAAGGAAAAATCTATGACAGTATATTTGTATATCTAGAAAAGGCTAGAACAAAAAAATTCAGTGAGTGGGTGGTAACATACACTTTCTTATTAAAATGGATAACCAACAAGGTCCTACTGTATAGCACAGGGAATCTTGCTAAATGTTATATGTTAACCTGGATGGGAGAGGAGTCTGGGGGAGAATAGATACATGTCTATGTATGACTGAGTCCCTTTGCTGTCCACCTATAACTATCACAGCATTGTTAACTGGCTATATTCCAATACAAAATAAAAAGTTAAAAAATAAATATGCACACCTTAATAGCTTTCATATATACACAGAACATTGTCAGATGCTATTATAGAATAAATACCTAGTAAGATTTCTACCTTTTGGAAGGTATTGTAGACGTGCTTTTCTCTCTTCCTATCATTGAGTCTAAGGAAGCACTCTGATTTTACATACAAAACACCAGAAGTTCTGAAAAATGGAGTGAAGAGGGTATCTGGCTAAAGATCTCTGACCCAGTGAAAGCCTAGTGGTAAGAGCTCTGGGTTTTCTTTTTTCTTCCAACTTGGAGCTAAGAACCCGGTAACCCCAAGATATAAGATAAAGCCCTACAGAAGCCTACACTCTCCTGTTAAAGGATAAAGAAATGTACAACCAAGCAAGACAGAAAACTTTTAGACCGTAACCTCTCTACTCCAGCCAGTTGTCATAGAGAAGAACTGTGTACTTTTCCCACCTCCACAATACCAGCAAAGGTGGAGAAAAGACCCTAGATTTCCAAACTCACCGGGCTGAAATGAACACCTCTCTTGGCTGGGGTCGGGGTGGGCATATGTGTTCAGTTGTTCAGTCAAGACCACATAGCGAGCTGGGACTTCCAGCCCCCTTGGAGTTTATTCTTCCACCTCCCTGCTGGGATGATATCAGAGGAAGTCTGGAGGAGAGTCAGGACTTTAATATCCATCCAGTGATAGTTTGGGTCACGTGGGAAGCCTAATTCTAGTTTGCTGAAAATGCATGTTGAATTTTGTCAAATGCTTTTTCTGCACCTGTTGGTATGACATGATTTTTCTTCTTTAGCCTGTTGATGTAAGGGATTGCATAAACTAGTTTTTGAATGCTGAACCAACCTTGGCTACTGGGAATAAATCCCACTTAGTTATGGTGTGTATATATTGATCAGTAGTTTTATTTTATTATAATGTTGTTGTTGTTGTTCAGTTCTCAGTCATGTCTGATTCTTTGCCACCCCGTGGACTGCAGAATGCCAGGCCTCCCTGTCTTTCACTATCTGCCAGAGTTTGCTCAGACTCATGTCCATCTAGTTGGTGATGCCATCCAACTGTCTCATCCTGTCACCCTCTTCTCCTGCCTTCAGTTTTTCCCAGCATCAGGGTCTTTTCCAATGAGTTGGTTCTTTCTATAAGGTAGCCAAAGTATTGGAGCTTCAGCATCAGTCCTTCCAATGAACATTCAGGACTGATTTCCTTTAGGATTGACTGGTTTGATCTCCTTGCAGTCCAAGGGACTCTCAAGAATCTTCCCCAGCACCACAATCTGATTTTGGTATTAGAATAATTCTGGCTTCATAAGACAGTCTCTTCTGCTTGTATTTTCTACAAAAGATGGTAGAGAATTGGTATAATTTTTTCCTTCAGTGTTTGGTAGAATTTACCTGTGAAACCATCAAGATCTGGCACTTTCTGTTTTGGAAAGCAATTAACTATTGATTCAATTTATTTAAGATACATAGGTATGCCTGTTCAGAAAATCTATTTCACCTCATGTGAGTTTTTGTAGATTGTGTCTTTCAAGAAATTGATCCATTTCAACTAAGAATAACCAAAGCTCAATAAAAGAAATGCAAGAAGGGAGACCAGAGCTATCACCTAAAAAATAGACCATATTTCTCCAGGTGTTAAACATTATGACACTGGAAAATGAATAGGCAGATCAACACTATGAAATCAAGAAATGACTCCTTACGTATGATAAAGGTTTAATCTCAATCACTGCGGAAAAGATGGACTATAAAGGAAATAATATTGGGGTAGGTGAATATCCTACTATATCTCACCACATTTAGCATGAAAATTGGAAAATTGTTAGTCAGTCTCAAAAGTGAAACACATAATAATAATAAAATGAAAACATAGAGAATAGTATTTAGCCTTGGAGTGGAAAAGTCCTTTGTAGCTGACACAAGATGAAAAAGCGATCAAATATTTGTAAACAAATCTAATTTGTACACAGATTAAGATACAATATTTTGCATGGCAAAAATGCTGTAAGTAGGAAATACCAATGACAAACTGAGAATAATATTTGCAAATGACATCACTGATAAGTGGTTAACTTCTCAAATATAGAATTTCTATAAACTCTAAGTAAGAAAAAGAGCAACAAACCAAAACAGGTAAAGAAGGAGAATGGAAGTTCACAGAAGATGACTGATGACTTTCAAATAACTCTTACACACAGGCAGTGATGTGCAATCTCATTCATAAAAGGAAAAAAGAAATAAACAGAGATCCAATCTAATTCTATAATATTGGCAGAAATCTAAAAATTTGATAACACAAGATAATGGTGAGGCAGTAGAGGAAACAGACATTCATGCCTGGGAATAACCATAGTGGGAATGCAAATTAGTGCAATTAGAGCCTGGAAAGTATATATCAAACTTATAGATGTATCTATCCTGTCACCCAGAAGTTCCATGTCTCAGCATGTACCCTGTAGATATGCTCAAGTACGTTTGAAATGACACATGTACAAGATTACTCACAACAGAGTTATTTACAATAGCAAAAACACAGAAACATCTTAATGCCATCAGCAAGGAACTGATTAGTCATGCTCTATAATAGAACATCATGTTATCTATCTCTAAGGTAGAGAGGTCATTGGTATACATTATCAGGGCAAAAATTTTGACAAATATATACACATATATACATATCATACATATACATATATGCATATATATATACAGTAAGCTACCGTTTATCTAAAGCACTACAAAAATAAAATATATAGGTGTGTGTGAATATATGTAGCTGTGTAGTATATATAATTTTTATATTCATATTAATTTAAAGATTATCTGGAAATAGGAATATTAAACATAACACTGGCCAGACAGGGAACTGGGTATATGTGGTATGGGAGATGTAGAGATATGTTTTACCAAATGACATTTCATATTTTTGGTGTTTGAACCAAATGAATATATTATGTTTCTAAAAATAAATTTTAAAAATCTGCAAAATAGAACTAAAACAAACTATAGCTAGCTAGCTAAGTCGCTTTACTCGTGTCCAACTCTGTGCAACCCCATGGACTGCAGCCTTCTCCGTCCATGGGATTTTTCAGGTAAGAGTCCTGGAGTGGGGTGCCATTGCCTTCTCCAAAAACAAACTAAGGGTGAACTTAGACTGTGGTGGTGGCATTAAAGCAGTGTTTCTCACCTGGTGTTCTGTGGAACCTTATTGCTTTGGGATCCACTGAGAAATCTGAGCCGTGTAGAGCTCTAGTATTTCTTCACCTTTTTCAACAAAATAACACTGTTTCTCTTTGAAAGAACAGCACCAATGAGTTAAAAGGTATTTGAAAATACTGGACAATATAGAACACATCATAAGATAATTTTACTTGCTGCTTCCGACATAAATTAGAAAACCTAAATAGAATGGGTGGTTTCCTAGATCAACTGATCTATTGTTGGAAGCATAGAAAATGGTTTTAAACGTCCACCATGAACAAAGGTAATCAGAACATGGTGTCTTCTGCATCTCTTAGGACATTTGCAGCTCCAGTATCAGAAACCCTGATGTAAACTTAAATGATCTGGATAGCTGTTATTTCATCGAACAGGGAATACAGAGGAATCACTGACTTCAACACTGTTTCGGGCAGTGGTTTAATGCTGTCACACTTGGCTTCTGTCTGCCTGTTCTGCCATCCTCATGTTCAGCTACATCCTAAGACAGGTGACCCTCAGATCTCAAGGCAGCTGCCTACTTGTGGTCAGGATGACATACTTCCCTATTACGTCCAACTGAAGAGAGGGAGGCCTGCTCACCGACTATGGGGACGTTAGCCCTGTGGTTGCAGTGAAGCAAGTTGCTGGCACGTGTGTTGGGTGTAATAATCCCAGATGGGTTGGTTCTGCATCATGGATTGGACAGCATTCTTTGATTCTTAACCCTGAGTCGGTTTTCTCCACTGCTCCACCAAAATATAAAACAGCTAATGTCCCTTTTCTTAAAAAAAAAAAGTCTTTATTTTCTTAGCTGTGCCAGGACTTTAGTTGCAGCGCTTGGATCTTTGATCTTTGTCATAGATCTTTAGTGGCGGCACATGAACTCTTAGCTGCCACATGTGGGACCTAGTTACCAGAGATGGAACCCAGGCCTCCTGCATTAGGAGCACGGAGTCTTAGCTACTGGATGACCAGGGAGGTGCCTAACATTATGCTTAAATTCACCACAGTGGGCATACAAAGATAACATAAGCAAAATTAACAGAGGAATTTTATATGGAAGCAAATTTAAAATGGTAACAGAGCTAATATCTATCATGTTTAATGGACTTTTACAAATTGGTAAAAACAAATAAACAAAAGAGACAATGTAATAGAAAAATAGATTAAAAATGAATAAGTAATTTATAGATGAACAAATACAAATTGCCAATAAATATATGAGAATATGCGCACATTGACTAGTAGTGAGTAAAATACAAATGAAAGCAGTTATTAACTTTCCCTTTATACCTATCTGATTGTCAAAAACTAGAATGAGGATAATAATTTTAGGTAGGAAAGCAGGGAAAAGTGTATACTCATAAACTTCTGAAATGTGAATTGCTGTAGAGTTTTTTGGCAAGTAATCTAATAGTATCTCCTAAAATTAAAGCTACAGTCTTATAGCCTACGGCAGCTCACACAATATATAACTTCTGCCAATCCATGCAGGCTCCTGGAAAAAGCCAGGCCCTCAGGGTATAAGTTTTAAGGCAGAGAGGCAGGAAACCCCAGGGAACACCGGGATTAAGTGTTGGGGATATGATCCCACCATGTGGTTTCACACGTGGGTTGAATGGCTGTCATATCGATTCAGTCTGCACATTTATGAACCCCTCTGCTCTATGCCTGGTATCCCACTCAGTTTTAGAGCTAGAGTAACAAAGAGAATCTGTCTTCCCTGCCCTGGTCCCTGGGAAGTGAGAATTTGGACAAAGGATTCATTTGGAGCAGGACAGAGCAAGGTCTGCCCTCTGCTTAGCTCACTGTCCAGGCTCCTCAGTGGGGCTGGGGAAGCTACTTTTCAGTTTCTTTGTTCCTGAATCATCTCCATTTTATTTGCAATTCTCTCCATCCCTTGGGTTTATATACTTAGGCTGAAGAATCTCCAGGATCCTGTTCCTTTTCCTGTTTCTACTCTGCACACATCTGCATAGATGCCCCTTGGTTTCTGTGAAGCGTTGCCTAGCCTGACTCCTCCAGAACACAGCCCAGGTGGGCTTTCCAGTTTTGTTCACACTGGATTTGGCCTCAGGTGTTTAAATTTAGTAAATCCTTTAAGAATGAGATTCCTTTGTGTTGTCTTCTTATCTGCTTATCATTTTCACCAGCCCATCTTACACGTGTTTTCAAATTCCCCCAGAAAAAAAAAAATCTAAAAATTAGTTACTTTAAAAATGCTTACTTCCCAGTAGATTCTCATCCTCAGTTACTTTCAATGACAAGATAGCTTTTTAAAAGCATATATTTATCTCTATAGTCAGGCTGTGCATTAAAAATATCTGTATCTCCACAGGCATACTGAAAGAGTAGGTGCTGACCTATGGGTTGGCACATTTGAGAAACAGCTTCTTGTTATGTTTATAGTTCCTCTTTACTCTGAAGGAATTTCAGAGAGGCTTAGGGTCAAATCCTTTATTTTCTAGATGCAGATGAAGAAAGGAAGCTAGAAGTTCAGCAGCAACTGAGTAAGCTGTGCCAGAGTAACTTTTCCAGATGTCTTTGGGCTTTGCAGTTGGTACTGTCTTTAGGGAATGGTTTGGACTTGATTTAACACTTTCTAAATTGGTTCACCCATCTTAGAGTCTGGAGGATGTATTGCTGCATGCTCCCTCAGATTAATGTACTGCCAGCAGGTCTGACGCTCCCATCTCAGGAAATTCATTAACACGTTGGGAAATCCGGAGACCAGGTGTGGCACCGAAAGGTTAATCTATCCTACTTCCTCCTTCATAGCAACTTCAGTGTGAATTATACTCAGGTCGTTTAAAGTGAACAAATGAAGGCAATATACCTACCCTGTGCTTAAAACGCTGCTGGAATTTTAAAAATGATTTTTATTTTTTCAGGTAGTTGTTTTCGGCTGCACTGAGTCTTCGTTCCTGCCGGGCTTTTCTCTAGTTGCAGTGAGCAGTGGCTGCTCTCTCGTTGTGCTCAGGCTTCTCATCGCAGTGGCTTCTCTTGCTGTGGAGCGTGGGCTCTAGGGCCTGCGGTCTTCACTAGTTGTGGCGCACAGGCTCATTAGTTGTGGCACACAGGCTCATTAGTTGTGGCGCACAGGCTCATTAGTTGTGGTGCACGGGCTTAGTTGCTCTGTGTCACGTGGGATCTTCTCGAAGCAGGGATCACACCCATGTCTCCTGGATCGGTAGGGAGGTTCTTTACCACTGAGTCAGTAGGGAAGCCCATGCCACGGGACTTTAGCTAAGATGCAAAGGCATTGTGTGTGTCTCACACATCCCATGTTTCCTAAATACCTCGAAATGTTCGTGTCGTGGTTTCCTGAACCATTTTAATTGTGTACTCTTTTGCTTCTATTCCCGAGTAAAGAGAAATCTGGAAGCATAACTCCAGAGTTAAAGACTTTCCAGGCCATTTCGATGTGCACAGAGAAAATAACCCTCTGAACCTGAGAAGGAGAAATGGGCTCGCCTCGATGTATTTGTTTGGGGTAAATTTATTGCAGCACTCTGATTTTGTCTGGAAATTTTGGCTGTCCTACTCCTCATTCCCTTAAGACTGTAACCACTTCCGTATTGCTTTATTTTAGCACATTTTTTATCTTCAACTGTCTCCTCCTACTCAAGAAAGGATGGTGACTCTCTTGACCGTGGGGTTCAGTTGTTCCTTGCTTTCCCCATCAAAGTGAACCTTGATTCACTATAGCTTGGAGCCCCCACTGACTTTAGCACTCACAAACACAGACCTACTGCCGAACAAATGGGAATTTATTTTCTCTCCCAGTTATCTGTTTCCTTCCACATCTCTTTCAAGCACCCTCTCCCCATACATACCCTTCCATCCTAACCTTATTTCAGAGATGATCAGGTTTACTTTTTGATTTTACTGCTTCCCATTCAAATTTTGCCCATAAAACTACTTTACTATTAGGAATGAAATATTGTTTTCATTATTTTCCTACCCTAAATATGCATAGTAATAACACACTTGTGATGTATAGCAAGTCTTGTATTAAATACATAATAATACATAATAAGAATGTATCATTTTAATGAAATATCTTATTTCCTCTATTGTTACTTACTGTAATTTGGTTTAATTCGGCTCGAGTAACCTTCTTGCCCACACGTAACTCTTAAAACATGTTCTTATGAACACTGCATATTAAAAAAGAAAGAAAGAAAATAAGCCAGTCAGCATCAACGAAATATCAAGGTGAACACTAGGTCAGGTTCAAGTTTGGAGGGAAAAAAAAGAAAAGTACAAAGAATTTAATGAAAAACTCTAATTGAGGAAATGTGCACAGCATCTTTGGCAAAATGTTTTCAACCAAGACAAAGCATTATCAGTGATCTCTGTCTGCTACTCATATATCCAAATTCTGTTACTGTGGAGATTAGGAGGAATAAAGGCATATTCAATGACCCAACAACCAGGGCCCATTATTTTTCAGTATGAGGCTTTTGTCGTAGACATAGAAGCCTCTGAGAAAAGACAGCTCAGCTCGACTATCTGGATAGGAGAGCTGGTTCCTTTTTTTTTTCTCAACCTAATCATTAAAGTGAACAATGCTCGTGTAGTAGAACAGCTCCACAGGCCTGGCTTGTTTAACAGATTCTTTGTAAATTATACTAGCTCTTGAATACCATCCAGGTTCTTAATGACGATATTTCAAAGGTGACAAGCTTCAGTAGCAGGGAAAAGTTCATTGCAGCCTGGTGGTTGTGATTTCACCCTAATAACATCATTTGTACTCAGGCCTTTTAGCTATGGTCTAGTTTCTTTCACATTCTGGAAACTGGGGCTCTATTTATGGGGCCTGGGGAGACCGGGGGACAAGCCTTTGACAAATGCTGAGGCCTAAGTGCTGGATCTCAAACTTTTGAGTGGCCAGCAACACTTTCCGGCTGGCTACATATAGTTACTGATGATGTCTGTAGTCTAAGACCAGACAAAATTGCAGATGGAATTAAGGTTACTAATTAGTTGATCTTAAACTAGGGAGATTCTCCTGAATTATCTGAGTGGGTCCAGTCAGCACCAGTCTCCTTAAAAGCAGAAGAGGGAGGCAGAAGAGAAAGTCAGAGTGGTGTGATGTGAGAAGGACCTGACTCATTGCTGCTGACTGTGAAGATGAAATAAGGGGCTATGAGCCAAGGAAAGCAGGTGGCTTCTAGAAGCTGGAAAAAGCAGGAAAGTGAATTCTCTTCTAGCGTCTCCAGAAAGAAGCTCTACCTTACTGACACCTTGACTTTAGTCAAGTGAGGTCTATTTAGGAATTCTAGCCAACATACTGCAAGATAAGAAATCTGTGTTTTTTTAGACCAAAAAACAAAAAATTATATTAAAAATGCATTTGCTAAGTCTTTCTACCAGAGTTTTTGCTCTGGGGATGGATCTGAGAATGTGCATTTCTAACAAGTTTCCAGATGGAGATGATACCTCTGCTGGTACCTGTAGCTATATTTTAAGATTCAATAAAAAAGAGGCTTCAGCTAGTCTGAGGATTTCAGAGCGAAGGATCTCACAGAAGAGAGGTGACTGCTGGCTAATTAGCTAATTGCCATATCCAAGAAGAGTGAGGTTTCAGTGTTATCCTGGCCTAATACCATAGAAATCGTGTACCCTCCTCCTGTTGCACTCTCTGCTATGTGAGTTTGGATTCATTTCTCTTTCCTCTTCTGTGACTTTCTCTTTTTTAAAATTATGACTTCTAAGCTGTAGAAACTTGAATTTTAAACCTGACATCATGCAACATTAACTAGTTATATAGCCTCTAGCAATTTATTAGAATCCCCTGAACATCAATTTCATTATTGCTGAAATAATAATAATACCTGTTTCTAAGGTGATTAGGAAACTCTAAGAGCTGCTATGCCCTAAGGCCTTATAACAGTACCAGGTGCATTGTAGTACACAGTAAATATTTGTCACTTTTGGTTTTTATTGCTTGAGAATATCTTTCTTCCCTCTTTCTCTTAACATTCTGGCACTTCGTTTCCAAAAGAAGGAGCTTCTGCTTCTCCCCCATTACTCATTTTTTCTTTCAGGCTCACTGAACTAGGTTTGGTTTTCATGGAATTCAACACACTTTATCAGATCTAAGTTAAGCCCCTATCAGAGGCCCTATGAAGTTCATAAGAGTTGATTCTCTTCTCCTTTGTAACTTGGCTTTAGCTTCTCCAAGATCGTCTTATCAGGCTTTATAGAAATTTATTCACTGAAGGTATATAGCAGTTTGCCATGGGAATTATAACACAAGGGGGTCAAGTTTAAATTTCTTGCTAGATATGGTTTACCTAGGAGTCCAAAGGAGTTGCATTCCAAAAGAAGGAGCTTCTGCTTCTCCCCCATTACTCATTTTTTCTTTCAGGCTCACTGAACTAGGTTTGGTTTTCATGGAATTCAACACACTTTATCAGATCTAAGTTAAGCCCCTATCAGAGGCCCTATGAAGTTCATAAGAGTTGATTCTCTTCTCCTTTGTAACTTGGCTTTAGCTTCTCCAAGATCGTCTTATCAGGCTTTATAGAAATTTATTCACTGAAGGTATATAGCAGTTTGCCATGGGAATTATAACACAAGGGGGTCAAGTTTAAATTTCTTGCTAGATATGGTTTACCTAGGAGTCCAAAGGGAGTTGCCTAAGGATTCAAGCCATTTGTTAACCTGCTCCCCTGATCCAAGGTTTGTGCCCCCCCCCTTTTTTTTTCAGTTCCTTCTCATCTGTTAATAATCGTAACCCACCTGCCTGGGGTCTTCATGCCAAAACCCAAAGGAAATAAAGTACTTGAAAGTATTTCCTATCCCACATTCAAATAACCAAGATTCAGATCTAGGGTGTTTGGTCTGGACTCTGAGAGAAAGGATCAATGGTGTCCAAGATCTTTTGCTGTTCACAGAAGAGGGATAGATTGGAAGTGGGCATCCAGGGCTCTGCAGCTTGACTTGTGAACATATCTGTTTCTTTAAAATTAAAGACATATGTTTGCATCTCTCCCAAGAACAAGCATTTATTCTCCAGGACAATTCAATCTGACTCATATTGAAAATAGAAAATATATTCATATAGCCTCCTAATTCTGAAGCAGGTAAGTTTTACTTCTATGAAACCAATGGGTCATATCAATGTTCTGAATAGTATATGTTTCGTCCCTGCTTCTGCTAGAGTGCCTCCTGGAATAAGACTTAGTCCCCATTACCCTTCAATGTCCTTTTCCTTATTTCACATTAAAAATGCCCGTTCTACACAATACTGTAAAGCAATTATCTTTCAATAAAATAAAAAAAAAAAGAAAAGCCTGTTCTACCAAGGGCTGAACTGCTTTTATTTTCATTAGTCTTTATCTGGGAATAGAGAATCATTATTGCAGTTACAGAAATGTCTTCCTATTCTCAAACGAAGAGGTAAACTTACTGTGTGTACTTCATGATATTTTTTCCTTCTATCCTTGCCCTGTGACTGTCTTCATTGTTCTTGTCAGAGTGACTCTTTTTAAAATAAACTTATTGAGCTATAATTTATAAACATATGTTTAAGTGAATAGTTTAACAAGTTTTGACAAACATATTCACCCATGTTACCACCACCCCACTCATGACATAGATTTCTGTTGTTCCAGAATGTTTCCTTGTGTCCCTTTGCAGTCAGTCACTCCATCTTTCTCTTGGCACCTATCACTGATTTTCTTTGACTAGAAACTGTTTTGCTTGTACTAGGACTTGTCTGATCTTTTCCATTAGTCATATGTTTTAGAAAATCATCCCTATTACTGCTTAAAACAGTAATTAAAAAAATTGTCGACTATGACATCACCTTATGATCATCCTGTGGTGTTTTTATCTATTCCCCTCTTGATGGACATTTGAGTTGTTTTCAATTTAGGACTCTTACAAACAAAACTAATAGCATTTTTTAAATTGTTTTGGAGGTATACATATATATTCATTTCTCTTTGGGTAAATACCTAGAAGTGGAGCTGCAAAATCATGTGACAAATGTCTATATATACATTTTAAATTTATTTATTTTTACTTATTTGGCTGTACTGGGTCTTAGTCATGGCATGTGGGATCTTTGATCTTCACTGTGGCATGCAGGATCTTTTAGTTGCAGCATGTGAACTCTTTTAGTTGTGGCATATGAGATCTAGTTTCCCTACCAGGGATCAAACTTGGACCCTCTGCACTGGGAACGTGGAGCCTTAGCCACTGGACTACCAGAGAAGTCCTGATAAATGTACATTTGACTTCCTAAAAACTACCAAACTCTTTTCCAAAATGGTCAAAGTAGTTGTACCCACTAGGATGTATGAAAATCAATTTGTTCCCCATTTCTGTCAACACTTAGAATTTCCATACTTTTAAGTTTGGCAACCCTAGAGCTTTCCTGGTGGCTCAGCTGGTAAAGAATCTGCCTGTAATGCAGGAGACCCCAGTTCAATTCCTGGATCAGGAAGATCCCCTGGAGAAGGGATAGGCTACTCACTCTGGTATTCTTGGCATTCCTGGTGGCTCAGATGGTAAAGAATCCACCTGCAATGTGGGACACCTGGGTTTGATTCCTGGGTTGGGAAGATCCCCTGGAGGAGGGCATGGCAACTCACTCTAATATTCTTGCCTGGAGAATCCCAATGGACAGAGGAGTCTGGTGGGCTACAGTCCATGGGGTCACAAAGAGTTGGACATGACTGAGTGACTAAACACGGGATAGCAGCACAGCACCCTAGTAGCATCTCATTTTTGGCTCTAATGTGGATTACCGTGATGACTAATGACTGTGCATCATTTCATGTGCTTATTATATATGTTATATCTTCTCTTGTGTAATATGTGCAAAAGGCTCTTGTTCATATTTTGTCTTTTATGTGCATATATTTTGTGAATATTTTATTCCAGTAGGACATGGCTTTTTAGTTTCTTAACAATTTCTCTTGAAGATAAGAGGTCTTACATTTCAATGATAACCAATTTATATCTGACTTTCATATATTGATCTTGTATCTTGTGATCTTGTTGAATTCCTTTACTAATTTTAGTACTTTTTGGGGGTAGATTCCTTGGTA
Source organism: Madoqua kirkii (assembly GCA_006408675.1). NCBI lineage: Eukaryota > Metazoa > Chordata > Mammalia > Artiodactyla > Bovidae > Madoqua > Madoqua kirkii. Next base: position 15,239 of record SJYC01021239.1, on the reverse strand, counting down.
TTTTCAACAAGATAAACATCATCTGACAATGTAAACAGGTTTACTTGTTTTTAATCTTTATGACATTTATTTCTTTTTCTTGTCTTATTGCACTGGCTGGACCTCCAGTATAATATTAAATAGAAACTGCAAGAGTGGATATTTTTCTCTTTAAAAATTTATTTTTACTTATTTATTTATTTTAGGGATAATGCAATTAATTTTATTTATTTTTTACTTTACAATATTGTTTTGGTTTTGCCATACATCAACATGAGCTTTTCAATATTGTGTTGGCAAAAACATGAATAAGCCACAAATACAAATATGTCCCCTCCCTCCAGAACCTCCCCCGACTTCTCACCCCATCCCACTCCTCTAGGTTGTCATAGAGCACTGGGTTGAGCTCCCTGTGTCTGTACAGCAGTTTCCACTAACTATTTCACACATGGTAATGTATATATATCAATGTTACTTTTTCAATTTGTCCCACCCTCTCCTACCCATATATATCCAAAGTCTGTTCTCTATGTTTGCATTGCTATTCCTGCCCTGAACATATGTTCATTAGTATCATTTTTCTAGATTCTGTATATATATGTTAATATATAAAATTGATTTTCTCATACAGCAGTTTCCACTAACTATTTCACACATGGTAATGTATATATATCAATGTTACTTTTTCAATTTGTCCCACCCTCTCCTACCCATATATATCCAAAGTCTGTTCTCTATGTTTGCATTGCTATTCCTGCCCTGAACATATGTTCATTAGTATCATTTTTCTAGATTCTGTATATATATGTTAATATATAAAATTTGATTTTCTCTTTCTGACTTCACTCTGTATAACAGGCTCTAGGTTCATCCACCTCACTAGAACTGACTCAAATGCATTCCTTTTATGGATGAGTAATATTTTATTATATATATCTACCACAACTTCTTTATCTATTCATCTGCTGATGGACATCTAGGTTGTTTCCATGTCCTAGCTATTGTAATTGTGCTGCTATGAATGCTATGAATACATATGTCTTTTTCCAGTTATGGTTTTCTCAGGATATATTTGCCCAGTAGTGGGATTGCTGGATAATGTAGTTTTACTCCTAGATTGTAAAAGAAATTTCCATACTGTTCTCCATAGTGGTTGTACCAACTTACATTCCTGTCAACAGTGCAAGAGGTTCCCTTTTCTCCACAGTGTCTCCAGCTTTTATTGTTTGTAGATTTTTTGATAATGGCCATTCTGATTGGTGTGAGATAATAGTAGTTTTGATTTGCATTTCTCTCATAAGCAGCAAGAAACACCTGGCGTAACAGGCAAATTTGGCCTTGGAATACAGAATGAAGCAAGGCAAAGGCTAACAGACTTCTGCCAAGAGAATCCACTGGTCATAGCAAATATTCTCTTCTAATAACACAAGAAAAGACTCTACACATGGACATCACCAGATGGTCAACACTGAAATCAGATTGATTATATGCGTTGCAGCCAAAGATGGAGAAGCTCTATACAGTCAGCAAAAACAAGACTGGGAGCTGACTATGGCCCATATCATGAACTCCTTATTGAAAAATTCAGAATTAAATTGAAGAAAGTAGGGAAAACCACTAGACTATTCAGGTATGACCTAAATCAAATCCATTATGACTATACAATGGAAGTGAGAAATAGATTTAAGGGATGAGATCTGATAGACAGAATGCCTGATAAACTATGGACGGAGGTTCGTGATATTGTACAGGAGATAGAGATCAAGACCATCCCAAAGGTGGAAAAAAGGCAAAAAAGCAAAATGGCTGTCTGAGGAGGCCTTAACAAATAGCTGTGAAAAGAAGAGAAGTGAAAAGCAAAGGAGAAAAGGAAAGAGATACGCATTTGAATGCAGAGTTCCAAAGAATAACGAGGAGAGATAAGAAAGCCTTCCTCAGCGATCAATGCAAAGAAATAGAGGGAAACAATAGAATGGGAAAGACTAGAGATTTCTTCAAGAAAATTAGAGATACCAAGGGAACGTTTCATGAAAAGATGGGCTTGAGAAAGAACAAAAATGGTATGGACCTAACAGAAACAGAAGATAGTAAGTAGAGGTGGCAAGAATACACAGAAGAACTATACAAAAAAGATCTTGATGACCCAGATAATCATGAAGGTGTGATCACTCACACTCACATAGAGCCAGACATCCTGGAATGTGAAGTCAGGTGAGCCTTAGGAAGCACAACTGCACTCATCTCACCACTAGTAAAGTAGTGCTCAAAATCCTCCAAGCCAGGCTTCAGCCATATGTGAACCATGAACTTCCAGATATTCAAGCTGGTTTTAGAAAAGGCAGAAGTAACAGAGATCAAATTGCCAACATCCACTGGATTATTGAAAAAGCAAGAGAGTTCCAGAAAAACATCTATTTCTGCTTTATTGACTGTGCCAAAGCCTTTGACTGTGTGGATCGCAATAAACTGTGGAAAATTCTGGAAGATATGAGAATACCAGACCACCTGACCAGCCTCTTGAGAAATATATATGTAGATCAGGAAGCGACAGTTAGAACTGGATGTGGAACAACAGCCTGATTCCAAATAAGAAAAGAAGTCCATCAAGGCTGTACATTGTCACCCTGCTTATTTAACTTCTATGCAGAGTACATCATGAGAAACACTGGGCTGAAGGAAGCACAAGCTGGAATCAAGATTGCTGGGAGAAATATCAATAACCTCAGATATGCCAATCAAACAATGACACCACCCTTATGGCAGAAAGTGAAGAATAACTAAAGAACCTCTTGATGAAAGTGAAAGTGGAGAGTGAAAAAGTTGGCTTAAAGCTCAACATTCAGAAAACGAAGATCATGGCATCCGGTCCCATCCCTTCATGGGAAATAGATGGGGAAAGAGTGAAAACAGTGGCTGACTTTATTTTTCTGGGCTCCAAAATCACAGCAGATTGTGACTGCAGCCATAAAATTAAAAGATGCTTGCTCCTTGGAAGGAAAGTTATGACCAAGCTAGATAGCATATTAAAAAACAGAGGCACCATTTTGTCAACAAAGATCTGTCTAGTTAAGGCTATGGTTTTTCCTGTGGTCATGTATGGATGTGAGATTTGGACTTTATAGAAATCTGAGTGCCAAAGAAGGGATGCTTTTGAACTGTGGTGTTGGAGAAGACTCTTGAGAGTCCCTTGGACAGCAAGGAGATCCAACCAGTCCATCCTGAAGTAAATCAGTCCTAGGTGTTCATTGGAAGGACTGATGTTGAAGCTGAAACTCCAGTACTTTGGCCACCTGATGCAGAGAGCTGACTCATTGGAAAAGACCCTGATGATCGGAAAGATTGAGGGCAGGAGGAGAAAGGGACGACAGACTAGTAGATGGTTGGATGGTATCACTGACTCAATAGACATGGGTTTGGGTGGACTCCAGGAGTTGGTGATGGATGGGGAGGCCTGGCGTGCTGCAGTCCATTGGGTCACAAAGAGTCGGACACAACTGAACACCTGAACTGAACTGAAGTGAAAAAGCAGCAGTGCTGAACATCATTTTGTATATTTGTTGGCCCTCTCTATGTCTTCTTTGGAGAAATGTTTGTTCAGGTCTTACTACCACTTTTTGACTGAGTTTTCCATTTTTCTGATATTGAGCTATATGAGCTGCTTGTATATTTGGAAATTAATCCTTTGTTAGTTGTTTCATTTGCAATTATTTCCCCCCATCCTGAGGGTTGTCTTTTCATCTTGTTTATCATTTCTTTTGCTGTAACAAGAACTTTTAAATTTAACTAGGTCTCACGTGTTTATTTTTGTTTCAAATCCATTAGGAAGTGGGTCAAAGAGGATTTGCTGTAACTTTTGTCTAAGAGTGTTTTGCCTATGTTTTCCTCTAAGAGTTTTATAGTTTTTGGCTTTACATTTCAGTTTTTAATCCATTTTGAGTTTATTTTGTGTAAGGTGTTATGAAGTGTTCTAATTTTATTCTTTCCCCAGCACCACTTATTGAAGAGGCTGTCTTTTCTCTATTGAATATTCTTGCCTCCTTTATCAAAGATAAAGTGCCCATAGGTGCATGGATTTTTCTCTGAGCTTTTTATCTTGTTTCATTGGTGTATATTTCTGTTTTTGTGCCAGTACTGTACTGTCTTGATGACTGTAGCTTTTTAGTATAGTCTGAAGTCAATAAGATTGATCCCTACATTTTTCTTTCTCACTATTGCTTTGGTTATCAGGGTCTTTTGTGTTTCCATAAAAACTGTGAAATTTTTTGTTCTAATTCTGTGACAAATGCAGTTGGTAATTTGATAGGGATTGCATTGAACCTATAGATTGCTTTGGGTAGTATATTCATTTTCACAATATTGATTCTTCCAGTCCAAGAACATGAAGCATCATCTGTTTGCATCATCTTTAATTTCTTTATCTGTCTCTTATAGTTTTCTTTATACAGGTCTTTTGTCTCTTTAGGTAGATTTATTCCTGTTCTTCCCTGGTGGTTCAAATGGTAAAATGTCTGCCTGCAATGCGAGAGACTGGGGTTCAATCCCTGGGCTGGGGAGATCATCTGGAGAAGGAAATAGCAACCCACTCCAGTATTCTTGCCTGGAAAATCCCATGAACAGAGGAGCTAGTAGGCTACAGTCCATGGTGTTGCAAAGAGTCGGACACAACTGAATGACTTCACTTTCACTTTCACTTTGTCTCTTTAGGTAGGTTTATTCCTAGGTATTTTATTCTTTTTGTTGCAGTGGTAAACAGAATCCCTCCCCACCCCAATTTCTCTTTCTATTTTTTCATTGGTAGTGTGTAGGAGTGCGATGGATTTCTGCATTTTACTTTTATATCCTGCAAATTTACTATATTTTTTGATTAGCTCCAGTAAGTTTCTGGTGGCATTTTTAAGGTTTTCTATGTATAGTATCATGGCATCTGCAAACAGTGAGAATTTTACTTCTTCTTTTCTGATCTGATTTCCTTTTATTTCTTTTTCTTCTCTGATTGCGATGGCTAAGACTTGCAAAACTATATTGAATAATAGTGGTGAGAGTGGGCACCATTGCCTTGTTCCTGATCTGGAGGAAGAGTGGATATTCTTGCCTTATTTCTACTTTTAGTGTTCAGTTTCTGATCTTTAAGTAGGTTAGCTGTAAGTATTTTATGTACACCTTTTGTCAAGTTAAGAATAGTCCCTTCTATTTCTGGTTTTTATTATTAATAACTGTTTGAATTTTTCCAGTGCTTTTTCTTAAAGTACTGAGATATTAATTTGACTTTTTCTTTTGTTCTGTCGATGTGATGAACTACACTGATCAGTTTCTAAATGTTCAAATAACCTTGCATTCATGGGATAAACCCTACTTAGTCATGAAGTATTATCTTTGGTACATAGTGCTGATTGTATTTGATATGATTCTGTTGAGAATTTTTGCATTTTTGTTCTCAATAGATAATAGTTTGTAGTAATATTTTCTTCTGATATCTTTGTCTGATTCTGTTATTGTCATGCTGCCTTCATAAAATGAATTGAGAAGCATTTTTTCTTTAGTAAGTGAAAGATCTGTGTGAAATTGTCACTATTTCCTTATTAAATATATGATAAAATTCACTAGTGAAACCATCTAGCTCTGGAGTTTTATTTATTGGAAAATTTTTTCTTTTCCTTTCTAACTTAATATCATTAATAAATATATTAAAATTTTCCATTCTGTTATTCTTGAGCTAACTTTGGTGGGATTTCCCTGGTGGCTTAGAAGGTAAAGCATCTGCGTATAATGCGGGAGACCTGGGTTTGATCCCTGGGTCAGGAAGATACGCTGGAGAAGGAAATGGAAACCCACTCCAGTATTCTTACCTGGAAAATCCTATGGATGGAACTAATGGTAAATAATACTTTTCAAAGAATATATCCATTTCCTCTAAGTTGTCAGGTTTGCTGGCAAAAGTTGTTCATTTTGTTCGTTTATTATCCTTTTATATTCAGTTCAGTTCAGTCGCTCAGTCATGTCCGACTCTGTGACCCCATGAACTGCAGCATGCCAGGCCTCCCTGTCCATCACCAACTCCCAGAGTCCACTCAAACCCATGTCCATTGAGTGATGCCATCCAAACATCTCATCCTCTGTCATCCCCTTCTCCTCCTGCCCCCAATCTTTTCCAGCATCAGGGTCTTTTCCAATGAGTCAGCTCTCTGTAAAGTATTGGAGTTCAGCTTCAACATCAGTCCTTCCAATGAACAACCAGGTCTGATCTCCTTTAGGATGGACTGGTTGGATCTCCTTGCAGTCCAAGGGACTCTCAAGAGCCTTCTCCAACACCACAGTTCAAAAGCATCAATTCTTCAGCACTCAGCTTTCTTTATAGTCCAACTCTCACATCTCTATATGAACGCTGGAAAAACCATAGCCTTGACAAGATGGATTTTTGTTGGCAAAGTGATGCCTCTGCTTTTTAATGTGCTATCTAGGTTGGTCATAAGTTTCCTTCCAAGGAGTAAATGTTTTTCAATTTCTTGGCTGCAGCCACATGGGGATCTATAGTGATATCTCATCTTTTATTATTGGCACTAAATTTTTTTCTTTTTTCTTGACCAGTACTTATGGGTTTTATTAATTTTCTTAACATTTTCAAAAACTCAAAAATTTTATTTTCTCTGTTGTTTGTATGTTTTTTATTTCATTGATGTCTATTATTATATTTATTATGATCTTTCTAATTTTATTTTGGTTTAATTTGCTTTTATTTTTCTAGTTTTCTAAAGCATAAATGTAAATCATTCATTTTAAACTTTGTATTTCTAATATAGTCTTTTAAAACTATAAAGATTCTCTTATACAACATTTTAGCTTTATCCCACAAATTTTGAAGTGTTGTGTTTTTAGTATTATTTTATATAAAATATTTACTTTTAAAAAGTTTTAAAAAAAATTTATTTATTTGGTTGTGCCAGCTCTTAGTAGTGGTATGTGGAATCTTTGTGGCATGCAGGATCTTTTAGTTGTGGCATGGGGTAGTCTTTAGTTGCAGCATGTGAACTCTTAGTTGTGACATGTGAGATCTAGTTCCCTGACCAGGAATTGAACTTGGCTCTCTTGCATTGGGAGCATCGAGTCTTAGCCATTGGTTCACCAAGGACATCCCTGTAATGATTTCCTGCTTGATCCATGGTTTATTTAGGGTTCTGTCACTTAATTTCAAAATACTTTGAATTTTATTATATACAACTGGTTGATTTTGAATTTAATTACAGTGTGGTCAGAGGGCATACTTTCAAGATTTCCAGGCTTGGGATTTACTAAGACTTATTTTGTAGCCTAGCATATGGTCTGTATCAGTGACCATTCCTGTGCACTTGAAAATAATTGTATGCTTTGCAGGTGCTGGAGTTATGTTTTATAAATATCACTTAAGTTAGCTGATTCTGTTGCTTGGCTTGTTGACGGCCTTTCTGAGTTCTTATTTATTCTATTAATATCAATTACTAAGATAAGGGTGTTAAATATCTACAAGTATGAATTTGGATATTTTGATTTTTATCTGTTATTCCATCAATTTTTTCCCCATATGTTTTGAAGCTGATTATTTAGGTGTTACACATGTTTAGGACTGATATTTCTTACTGATAAATTTCCCTTTTGGTCATTATGATGTATTCTCCCTTATCCCTAGTAATTTCTTGAAGTCTATGCCATTCTATAGGCACACAAACTTTTTTATACTTACTGGTTTCATGTTGTATATTTTTCTATCCTCTTACTTTCATCCTCTGAATGTCTTTATATTAAAAAAATATTTTTTGTAGGGTGCATGTCATTTGATATTGCTCTTTCCATCTGAAAATTTCTCCACCTCAGTGTATTTAATGTATTTACATTTAGTGTTATTTTTGATATAGATGAGTTTAAGAATTACTATTGGTTTTCCATTTTTGTTCTTCTGGCCATCCTTTCCTACCAAATTTTGGTTCGTAAGATTTTTTTTTTGTATTCCAATTTATAGAATATAAATTTGGGAATGTAATTTTAGAATACAACTTTTTCAGTATTCTAACTTATGTGCTCTATTAGCCTTACAAGTCCTTTACTATCTTCTGGGGTTTGCTCAAACTCAAGTGCATTGAGTCAGTGATGCCCTCCAACTTTCTCATCCTCTGTCACCCCCTTCTCCTCTTTCTCTCATCTTTCCCAGTATCAGGGTCTTTTCCAATAAGTTGGCTCTTCACATCAGGTCATCAAAATATTGGAACTTCAGCATCAGTCTTTCCAATGAATATTAAGAACTGGTTTCCTTTAAGATTGACTGATTTGATCTCTTTGCAGTCCAAGGGACTTTCAACAGTCTTCTCCAGCACCTCAGTTTGAAAGCATCAGTTCTTTGGTGCTCAGCCTTCTTTATGGCCCAACTCTCTCATCCATACATGACTAATGGAAAATCCATAGCTTTGACTAGACGAATCTTTGTTGGCAAAGTGATGTCTCTGCTTTTTAATATACTGTCTAGGTTTGTCATAGCTTTTCTTCCAGGGAGCAAGTGTCTTTTAATTTCATGGCTATGGTCACCATCCGTGGCAATTTTGGAGCACAAGAAAATGAAGTCTGTCACTGTTTCCATTTTTTCCCCCATCTATTTGCAATGACGTATTGGGACCAGATGCAATGATTTTAGTTTTTTGAATAATAATGTCATATAACAAGCCACCACATTCATTTCGGTGGCAGAAATATTAAACTCTGTGGTACATGTATCTATTGTTAGCTGTGATTGGTTAGGCAATTAGAATAATCTTGGCTGAGAATGGTCACCATCCGTGGCAATTTTGGAGCACAAGAAAATGAAGTCTGTCACTGTTTCCATTTTTTCCCCCATCTATTTGCAATGACGTATTGGGACCAGATGCAATGATTTTAGTTTTTTGAATAATAATGTCATATAACAAGCCACCACATTCATTTCGGTGGCAGAAATATTAAACTCTGTGGTACATGTATCTATTGTTAGCTGTGATTGGTTAGGCAATTAGAATAATCTTGGCTGAGTTCATTACCATGTCTAGGTGATTGAGCCCAATGAAAAGAAATGTGGTAGATTACCCCCACATGGAAGTAAGGTATTGAAGTTACTTGGCAAAATGTAAGGGTACACAGAGTACAATCTGCCACTGTCTACTCCTATGACCACAAGTATTCTCAACTCATCAAATGCAAAATAGCCTCATTCTTATCTCAGATACCCCAAAACTTTCCATTCAAGGCATTAGGCTCAAAGTCTAGGATATAATGATTTTTATAGGGTCCACATGTGGCTCCTTTTGATTAAATTTTTTTTTAAATTATAATTAAAAGATAAGTTATTTACCACCACACACCCAACATTTAATAATAAGACAGGATAAAAATAACCAAATAAACCCTCACATTTGAAAAGGAGATCATGAGGCACTTTAACATACATTGGTCCATAGAAAATTTGAAATTCCACTGGTCAAATATTGCCAGGTCTTTCTATTCTGGGATGGGAATTGTTCATTTATTAGGCTGTGGTTCTCTTTCCTGATGTAGGTTCTCAGTCCAGTGTTCTCCATTGTTCCTGTTTTTGCTTTCTGGGACTTCTTCCTTTTCCATAACTGTCCTTGGCCATTGTGAAGAGGGCACTAAAAAATATACCCTTTGCAATGTTTTATTCAACCATCTTTCTACCTGTAGGAAACAGAGTCCAGAGGCCTTTTCTACATTTTAAAAGTCTAAGCCTTTTAGCTTAGTCACTTTTACCACAAGATGGTAACTCTTTTGCCTAGAGGTGTCTCAACCAGTGGATTTTCAACATATTTGCATCTATTTCACTCTATGTGCCAAACCACCTGTATAGTTCTTTCGGAGACATATCTCTTAATCTAGACTTAGTCTTGCTCTGGATATTTCATGTTGTTTTGAGACAATAAACTTGAGACTTCTAGAAGCCCTTTCATATGGCTGGAAGGATTTGTTAAGCACCACATTAAACCTTTCAGAGATTTTAACACTTCTTACAGTCACATATAAGACTTAATGAGTAAATTATAATATTTTATTGAACACAAAGTAAAAGCTGACTATATGGAGAGATATGCCATATTTGATGATAAAAATATTTAGTAGTTCAGTTTAGTCGCTCAGTCATGTCTGACTCTTTGTGACCCCATGATCTGCAGCATGCCAGGCCTCCCTGTCCATCACCAACTCTCAGAGTTTACTCAAACTCATGTCCATTGAATGGGTGATGCCATCCAACCATCTCATCCTCTGTCATCCCTTTCTCTTCCCATCTTTAATCTTTCCTAGCTTCTGGATCTTTTCCAATGAGTCAGTTCTTTGCATCAGGTGGCCAAAGGATTGGAGTCTCAGCTTCAGCATTAGTCCTTCTAATGAATATTCAGGTCTAATCTCCTTTAGGATGGACTGGTTGGATCTCCTTGTAGTCCAGGGGACTCTTGAGAGTCTTCTCTAACACCACAGTTCAAAAGCATTTCTTTGGTGCTCAGCTTTCTTTACAGTCCAGTTCTCACATCCATACATGACTACTGGAAAAACCATCACTTTGACTAGACTGAACTTTGTTGGCAAAGTAACGTCTCTGCTTTTTAATATGCTGTCCAGATTGGTCATAACTCTTTTTCCAAGGAGTAAGCATTTTAAATTTCATGGCTGCAGTCACCATCTGCAGTGATTTTAGTATTTAGTAGATGTCAATTCTACACACATTATGCTATAAAGGCAGTAAAGATATGGAAATAAGAGCAGACTAAATGATCTAAATCCATTTGTTTGTAGATATGAGAAATCATTGTATGTAAGAAATGCAAAGGGTAATTGTGAGTTTAAACAGGTAAAACCATAGCCATCCTGAATGTTAAGAATGATTTATTTCCCTAAGTAGTTTTGAATATCCAGTCTTTATATAATCTCCTGCATATATTCTACAACAATGAAGCTTATTGCTATATTAATTATGGATGGCATTTGATAAGTTGTTGAACTGAATTCAGTCTACTTATCAAATGCCTCCATCTTACCATCCTTCCTTTCCCAAACTGCACCTACCACATCACTTGCACATAGGAGATAAAAAGAAAAAACATAAATGTCACAATTGTGTAGTCGTTTTCTCTGACAAATCTTTGCAATTGCCAAAGTATTAAAAATAAACTAATATTTTACTGCCAATAAATTAGTACAAGTATATTTGATTATTATAAATACATTTATATACATTTTGTATACATGTACATAGATAACTATTAAAGTATAAGTATCTACGTATGTTAATAAATGAGAGAAGAGACTCCTACCACATTTTTTCTAAGTATAGATTGTCTCATAAGTTGTGTTGTTCTCTCCAAATGGATTTCCTTATATTACTTGGAAATTAGGAAAGTGAATTTTGTTAAATGTCCATATTCTGAGAAATACTGCCTCCCTTTTCATGATCAGAATATTGTATTCTGATCAATAGCAATATTTGGTGGTAAATCTATATAAGTAATAACTATTAAAGTATAAGTATCTACGTATGTTAATAAATGAGAGAAGAGACTCCTACCACATTTTTTCTAAGTATAGATTGTCTCATAAGTTGTGTTGTTCTCTCCAAATGGATTTCCTTATATTACTTGGAAATTAGGAAAGTGAATTTTGTTAAATGTCCATATTCTGAGAAATACTGCCTCCCTTTTCATGATCAGAATATTGTATTCTGATCAATAGCAATATTTGGTGGTAAATCTATATAAGTCAGTCAAGTTAAAAAAGACTGGATCGTTGGAAAGTAAAAAAACAGAAATAGCAATATTTCTTAAAGAGTTGAGGCCAAAGAGAAAAACTTTCCAGATTGGTAGAAATCCTGTTTTGAACACACTGAGTTTTCTATAATAGTAAAAGTGTAGCTTTATTCCTTCCAGATCAGCAAAACTTGTTAAATCCTAGAAGTGATCTCAAATTTCACGTGAAAATTGGATATATGCTAGAGAGAATCTTGTTGGGTTAACTTCATTCAAGATGATCCAGTCCTTTGGACTTGGCTCTTTATGAAAGTATTCAAGATGCAAATTACTAAAATATGAATCAAGAAAAGAAATACACGACATTCAAATATTTAAAGGACAAACTTTTATATAAGATGTAAAATTGAGTGGTATATATAGCTCTTGTATTTCAATAGTTAATGTGTTCAGGAAACATAGCATTTAAGCTACTCATGGTATAAATATAGCTGATTTTTTAATTGAATTATATGTATTTTCCCCTCCATCAAATATGCTGTGGACAAGGTCCATCAAAGTGCAATTTACAAAGAACCAATTATCAAGTACAATTTGCTAGTTAAACACTAGAGAATTTTATTTTATTAGTGAACCTCCAGATCTAGAGCAATTGTATTAGCTAATGAGTTTTTAAAACCTCATGAGATTCTATAAACTCAGGCAAAAATGGATACTATAATATTCTAGCAAAGAAACTGTTTTTAAGTATTGATGGAGTAAATTTAGAATAAGGAGTGATCAGTTAAATATATTTCTGAGCTGCTTTTTGTTAATATCTTTAAGGAAAATAAATATAATTTCTATCTCTGTTTCCACATATTTTTCAACTTATGGTTCTCTCTCTCCAACCCCTCCATATCTTTGTACATATGTACATGTGCATGCATTCATTAGTTCAGTTCAGTCATTCAGTCGTGTCCGACTCTTTGCGACCCCATGAATCGCAGCACGCCAGGCCTCCCTGTCCATCACCAACTCCTGGAGTTTGCCCAAACTCATGTCCATCAAGTTGGTGATGCCATCCAGCCATCTCATCCTCGGTCGTCCCCTTCTCCTCCTGCCCCCAACCCTTCCCAGCATCAGAGTCTTTTCCCATGAATCAACTCTTTGCATGCGGTGGCCAAAGTTTGAAGTTTCAGCTTCAGCATCAGTCCTTCCAAAGAACACCCAGGACTGACCTCCTTTAGGATGGACTGGTTGGATCTCCTTGCAGTCTAAGGGACTCTCAAGAGTTTTCTCCAACACTACAATTCAAAAGCATCAATTCTTTGGTTCTCAGCTTTCTTCACAGTCCAGTTCTCACATCCATACATGACTACTGGAAAAACTATAGCTTTGACTAGATGGACCTTTGTTGGCAAAGTAATATCTCTGCTTTTTAATATGCTGTCTAGTTTGGTCATAAGTTTCCTTCCAATGAGTAAGTGTCTTTTAATTTCATGGCTGCAATCACCATCTGCAGTGATTTTTGGAGCCCCCCAAAGTAAAGTCTGACACTGTATCCACTGTTTCTCCATCTATTTCCCATGAAGTGATGGGACCAGATGCCATGATCTTCATTTTCTGAATGTTGAGCTTAAGCCAACTTTTTCACTCCTCTCTTTCACTTTCATCAAGAGGCTTTTTGAATGCACATAAACAAAAAGTCTAATCATCTGAATCTCATTTTTCTTCAGAAAACTTTCCACTGTCTTTGTCTCAGATATCTGAAGTTAGATTATTAGTCATACCCTGAAGTGTCCATTAAACTGTAGTGGGTTCTTTATAAAAACTATTATAAAATGTGCTTGATGTGCTTATGACAAGACCTAACAAATTTGGTTTTCTTATCTTTAAGCATTACTAAAGTGTTTCAAGTTTCTAGGCACTTGCCCTGGACCCGAATGTATAGAGTTTGGGGAGTACATTTGGCAAAATTAAATTCGTAATTGGCTGCAGTTCAACTTACTTCATAATTTCTCTGGAACAACAAGCAATTACCTAATAATTTAACAAATCAAAATTCTAAACTCTCATTTCCCCCATGACTTAGTAAAAATATTGCCTTAACTTCATTCTACAAAAAAGTTCAACAAGGGATCTTTGAGGACCTGTGTTTTTTCTCTAGTTTACAAACTAGACTGATAACTTGGTGTTGTTTCTAGAGAAGGAAATTCCATGGGATACAAGAATCTACTATGTTGTTTTTCATGTCACTCCCTGCCCCCACATTTGTCACTAAAATTGATTTTGACCCTATCAAGTCATCAGTGAGAAAGAAACTAAATGGATTTGTTAGAACAGTGGTATATGCTGTAATTTAAAAAAGTAAAGTGTATAAAGTGTTTTAACAAGTTGGGATAGTTCCAGAGCAGTCCTTTTAAGTGTGCCTTATGTTATTCAAGACACAACTAAGTGCATTTTAGAAATCAGTTGATTTTGATGTGATGGTTGTGCATATTTTCTCTGATTACTCCCATTGTGTGCCAAAATCTCCCATATTTTTACACTGTTTTTGGACATTTTACACATGTAATACTGGCATTTTTCATCTTATAATTATGACTTGTTTAAGTAATATTTATATTTGTTAGCATATCTGTTTGTATATTTATGTTGTATTATAATTGCTAGTATTTATTGCTAGTGTTTATTAATTGCTAGTATTTATTAATCACAGTTAGTAAATGCTTCCAGAACTTTGTGATTAAATTGTTGCCTTGTGGCCATGTGGTAGAGGCCTCTTCAGGAGTGTATTCATTATAGTCTTAACTTTAATAAACTTGTGAACGGAGGTTATCTGCTCCACTTGCTTCAATGGAGTTGTTACGTTTACTAATGAAATGGCACGTGTGGATAGTGCCATGCAGATAAAGATAGTGATGTGAAGAGAGCAGGTTGGAAAAGGGAGTGGAGAACCACACGGGACTTCATTGCTGCTCCTTTTCACCTGGTCAGCAGCCAGAGAGCTGTCGACCTTCCCCTTTGTCACTGTGTCTAATGAGGGATTGGAAAAGGTGGGTTAGACTAGGAGCTAAGTGCTTGCTTTTTCCAAGACTGATCCTCTTGACATCTTTTTTTTTTTTTTTACTTATACTTATTTTTATTTATTTTTTATTTTTTATTTTTATTTTTATTTTTTTATTTTTTTTTAAATTTTTATTTTTTGTTTAATGCTTATTCCATTTCACAGCACTGCATTGGTTCTGCCATACATTGACATGAATCAGCCACAGGTGTGGACGATCTCCCCATGTTAAAGCCCCCTCCCACCTCCCTTCCCTGCCCATCCCCCCGGTTCATCCCATACACCGGCCCCAAGCATCCTGTATCCTGTATTGAACATAGACTGGTGCTTCATCTCCCATATGATTGTATACATGTTTCGTTGTCCTTCTCCCAGATCTTCCCACCCTCTCCCTCTCCCTCTGAAGCCGACAGTCCGTTCTATACCTCTGTGTCTCTTATATTGTCTCACTATCGGGGTCATCATTA
>SJYC01021238.1:0-11857 GCA_006408675.1 Madoqua kirkii | reverse complement strand
TTATACTGTATCTTTTTCTTAAAAAATATTTTTTATTGAGTATAGTTTATTTACAGTGTTGTGTTAGTTTCTGCTGTATAGCAAAGTAAATCAACTATACATATACATATATCTACTCTTTAAGATTATGTTTCCATATAGTTATTACAGAGTATTGAGTGGAGTTCCCTATGCTATACAATAGGTTATTATGAATTTTACATTTAGTAGTGTGTATATGTCAATCTCAGTCTCCCAATTTATCTACATACAATAAATGCTGGAGAGGATGTGGAGAAAAGGGAACCCTCCTATACTGTTGTTGGGAATGTAAGTTGGTGCAGTAACTATAGAGAACAGTATGAAGTTTCCTTAAAAAACTAAAAATAGAGTTACCATATGATCCAGAAACCCCACTCCTGGGCATATATCGAGAAAACCACAATTCAAAGAGATACATGCACGCCAGTATTCATTGCAGCACTATTTACAATAGTGGACATGGAAGCAACCTAAATGTCCATCAGTGGAGGAGTGGATCAAGAAGACATGGTACATATATACAATGGAATATCATTCAACCATAGAAAAGAACAAAATAATGCCATTTGCAGCAACAATGATGGACCTAAAGATTGTCATACTGAGTGAAGTAAGTCAGAGAAAGACAAATATCATGATATTGCTTATATGTGGACTCTAAAAAATATAGTACAAATGAACTTATTCCCATTGCATCTTATGCCATAAAGATTTCCCACTGATTCCTCCTGACAGAGCCTTTGGGTCATTATGTTGCTGATGAGGTCAGCTCAGGAAGGAGACAGTTTGTCTTCTGCATTCTCTCTTTCATCCCTTAGTGTGTTCCTTTCCAACATTCTGCTTCTTGGGGTCCTAAAAAAAGCCTCTCTGAAACATTTCATTGATGATTTCCCTACATGAACAGAACTCCCATACTCAGAACCATCTTTCCGTTCCTTCTCTATCAAAGTTCATCAGCACTTGATGGCATTCTTCAGGTGGCATACAGAAAGAGTGTTTTGATCCATATAAGTGAGTGAGTGAAGTCGCTCAGTCATGTCTGACTCTTTGTGACTCCATGGACATAGCCTAACAGGCTCCTCCCTCCATGGGATTCTCCAGGCAAGAGTACTGGAGTGGGCTGCCATTTCCTTCTCTAGGGGATCTTCCTGACCCAGGGATCGAACCCAGGTCTCCTGCATTGCAGGCAGACGCTTTAACCTCTGAGCCACCAGGGAAGCTGAATTAAAATTAAATATGGTTTGATCTTCTGTCTTAAAGGTACAATTTGGCAAAGCTTTTAATATACTAAAATCACACTGGGAATATCTACAGAGGGTAAAACATGAAGCTCTTCCTTAACTCACTTGACTGTAGTTCTTTTCCTTTTCTTTCCAGGAGCATTATTAACCTTTTGCCTAGAACCTTCAGATTTAGAATAAAGCCCAAATTCTTATTTGGACCTTCAAACTCTTTCCGATCTGGATGTGGGAAACCCTTCCCTTACTTCATGCAAACTAAACTTAACGAGTTCTTCCCTAAACAAGCCTAAACATTTAGACCTTTTGTATTTCCCTTCGTTTTATTTCCCTTGGAAGTGTCCTCCAAGTCCAAGCCTGACCAAATCCCACATATACTCTGGGGACCCTTACGTATGTGATAGCTTCTCTATCCCTCTGAAGTGAAATGAAAGTCACTCAGTTATGTCTGACTTTTTGTGACCCCCATTGACTATACAGTCCATGGAATTCTCCAGGCCAGAATACTGGAGTGGGTAGCCTTTCTCTTCTCCAGGGGATCTTCCCAATCCATGGATTAAACCCAGGTCTCCCACATTGCAGGCGGATTCTTTACCAGCTGAGCCAAATCTCCCTAGCTGGAAGCAATCTCTTCCTCTCCTTACAGCAAATTATTTTCTTTTTTGTGGCAGCAGTCATCTTTTTGTGTTTGCATAAACATGTTTATTCAGTTAAGCAGTGCATGCATATTAAGTTGCTTCAGTGGTATCTGACTCTTTGCGACCCTGAGGACTGTAGCCCACCAGCCTCCCCTGTCCATTGGATTCTCTAGGCAAGAATACTGGCATGGATTGCCATGTCCTTCTCTAGGGGATCTTCCTGGTCCAGGGATTGAAGCTGTGTCTCCTATAGCTCCTGCATTGCAGGCATTCTTCACAGCTGAGCCACAGGGGAAGCCCTCAGTTAAGCAGGACATAATTATGGAAGAAAAACACCTAAAAAATATAAAGCAAAATTAATCTATAATTCTATCATTAAGAGTAAGCACTATTAAAGTATGTTGTTTCTTTTCTGCTATTTTATGTCAAACAGATAATTGTTTAGGTTTTTTGTAAAAAGGATAATGTCATTTACTATGCTCCATTTCATTAATAGTTTTTTTTTTCTGATTTAACAATAAATTGTGAACATTTTCTTATAGGAAAATATTATTCTACAACATAACTTTAATACTTGCATCCTGTTTTATTTTTACAGCAATAAATATTAATTATATGAGAGTACTTACTATATGCTAGATTCAGTGGTACATAGTGTACCTAACATATAATTTGATTCCCCCTAATTGCTTTTTTATAAAGTGTTATCCCTATTTTACAGACAAGAAAATAGCTGTTAGAGAAGCTAAGTATCTTGCCCAAGATTGAACTGGTCAAGAGTGAAGCTGTCATTCCAATCCCACTACATGTGACTCCAAAGCCTTGTGCTTGTTGACTCCATTTGTTTTACATGGAAATTAACTTAAACAGTTTCCTATTCTTGGACATTTAGGTTATCACCACCGTTACACTGATTTTATTATAATGAAAAAACTATGATTAACATCTTGATAGAGAAGTATTTTCTATATCAATAATGATTCATTTGAATAAATTTCTAGCAGTGAAATTGTGCAATTCTAAATATTTTTCTGACTTTTGACACCTAATTAAAATTTGCTTTCTAAATATTTTTTGGCAATCTCTGTAACAACTAACTTAGGGCTGGGCAAGTAATAGGAGCTGATGTAACACATGAGAATTTGACTTAACTCTGTGATGCAGATTTCAGAGGGAAGGAAGCTAGAAACAGTGCCCCCCACCCCAATCTCACAGTTCATTACTTTGTTTATACAAAGAACCTTCTTTCCCATGTACCTGATCCCCCTGATAAGCAATTTGAAGTTGGAACTCTTAATTCAAGGTAATAGCTTTTAAAAAGATGTAGTTAAATTTGAACAATGATCCTATTTCCTAATAAATAGATCTTGTACTAGCAATGAAATTACACAGAGAATTTTCTTTGAATTCTTCTACCACTAAACATTTTCTATGCACTGTAAGGGGAGACAGGTAGTAATTTTCTTCAAAATTTATTGTTGTTCAGTCACTCAGTTATGTCCGACTCTTTGTGACCACATGGACTGCAGCATGCCGGGCTTCCCTTTTCTTCACCAACTCCTGGAGCTTACTCTTGGATGATGCCATGCAACCATTTCATCCTCTGTCATCCCCTTCTCCTCCTGCCTTCAATCTTTCCCAGCATCAAGGTCTTTCTAATGAGTCAGCTCTTTGCATCAGGTGGCCAAAGTATTGGAGTTTTAGCTTCAGCTCTATCCTTCCAATGAATATTCAGGATAGATTTTCTTTAGAATTGACTGGTTGGATCTCCTTGCAGTCCAAGGGACTCTCAAGAGTCTCTCCAGCACCACTGTTCAAAAGCCTCAATTCTTTGGTTCTCAGCTGAAGTAATTTCTTCAAAATTACTGTACAGCCTTGGCAGATTACTGAAGTGAAAGTTATTAGGATTCAACCAAAATGATGCTTGAGCTCCAAGGCTTCCCTTCTGTTACATCCCTTTGATTAGAAGCCATTGTAAAAGCTGAGGGCAGCCTCTGTCCTGGCACTCATCAAAGAACAGTGTCAGAGAAAACAGGGTTGCAAGGAACTGATGAGACTATGGGCTCACCTTACTCTTTCCCAGTAATATACAATCTGGGAAATCCTCCTTGAAACTAACTGAAAATCATGTACTCTGTTAATTAAAAATATGTTGAGTCAGGATATCTTAAATAACTCATTTTAAGGTTTATTTAATATATCTTTAATAAGAATAACTTACAGATATATTTAAACTTTATCCTGTTTAACATATGCCATTCAATTTATATGGATTAATAGCATATGAAAAGGGACACCTTTCTGACAAATTAAGATTTTTCAGTTGGGAGCCATATCAGCCAGGATGGGATTGCAGAGTTAGACACAACTTAGTGACTGAACAACAAAGTCTCAGTGAACATGGTAACGGTTTATTTACTGCTCTGGCTTCATTCAGACTCCAGGCTTCCCAGGTGGTTCTAGTGGTAAAGAACCCACCTGCCAATGCAGGAGATGCAAGAGATGTTTTTTTCCTGGGTCAGGGAGATCCCTTGGAGAAGGAAATGGCAACCCACTCCAGTATTCTTGCCTGGAGAATCCCATGGAGAGAGGAGGCTGGAGGGCTACAGTCCATGGGGTTGCAAAGAGTCAGACACGACTGAGCACGCATGCACGCGCAGGCTTCATTGCTGAAATAGGCCGACAGAAGCCTCTGCCTACCCCAAACTTTTGGTATTCAAGATTTTCCCAATTTTAGACAGATAATTCACTATGTATTACTCAACACCTCCAAGGATATCTGGGGAAGCATCTGATTATCACTCATGCTGCTGTTTCTGCACAGAAAGATAGAGTCACCAAAAAGTAGATGATCCAAAAGGAGAACAGAACTTATGGAAGTGAAATTACAAAAACAAATTTCAAACTTTGGAGGGGGAACAGGAGTTGTTTCTGAATCTATCTCATTTTTATAAAAAGTGAATTTTGATAAGGAAACAGTCTCTGTAAATGAAGTAAAGGCATAAACAAAATCAGAATGTGTTTAAAGGTGGTGGTGGTGGTGGTGGTGGTGGTGGTGGGGTAATTTCCAGCTGCTTACACCAGAGGCCCTGACTAGAGAGCTTAGGGCCTGCAATATATAGTTTTCAGCACCCATTGCCCTCAACATTAAAGAAGTGATTTTCTTTTTTTAAACAAGAGGACACATTGGTTTTTATAAACCACAAGGTTCAACTGAGAAAATCACTGCACTGATCCAGTGATCCCACAACCCGTGCAAAGTTACCACATTTTTTTTTTGGTAGAAATGGTTGTTCCTTCTGTCCCAGTGGCCTTTTGGTGGCCCTGTGGGTGGAGATTGTACTCTCTGCTCCTGCCCTGCAGCACTTGCTCGCCCAGGAACAACCTGAAATGGAAATGCCTGTCCTGAGCACTTCTTCAACTCCTGGATGTCAGGGAAGCCCTCATCCTACAAAGGATGAAAAGGATAATTTTGTTACCTATTTCTATCATTGGCCACCATAATATTCAGAATTTGTGATTGCTTTCTACTAAATGCATTCACAAACAGAGGTCATTCATAAATAAAATGAGAAATATATTCCAAGGAGGGTTAATTGGAAGGATTCTGCAAATGGTGCTTTTTGAAACTGTAGATAAAATCAATACCTCTTTTTCTCACACAGTGAAGATTAGCAGGCAAACATAGAAATTAAAGGGAAAATACCACACCAGTGTTAGGAAGGTACTCTTCTGTTTTGAAGAATGTTTTTGAGATGATTTATAAATCAGATTTATTGATCCCAAGACTTTAGGGTCATTTTGGGAAGCAATTAAACATGACCTTCTTGAGAAAAAGGAAAAAAGCTAAATCATTTATTACTGTTATTATTTCTATTATTATTTTCAGTTTCCAAGGACTTATTGAATGTCATGTCTATAGTTTATACAGAAATTAAACTTAGTCTCACTGAGTTGAACTTATAAAATTATCATATATGTTATTAATGTGTCAAAATCCAAGCTTTATCAAGAATTAAGAAAGACTCTCAAAAATAATGAATGATATTAAGGTGGTAAGTTAAACATGTTATTGAAACACTTTAGTGTATATATATATGTATATTTATTTACTTTAATTGGAGGATAATTATAATATTGTGATTGTTTTTGCCATACATCAACTTGAATCAGCCATGGGTATACATGTGCCCCCATCCTGAAACCCCTCTCCCAGCTCCCTTTCCTCCCTATCCCTCTGGGTTGTCCCAGAACACTGACTTTGGGTGCCCTGTTTCATGCGTCAAACTTGCGCTGGTCATCTGTTTTACATATGGTAATATACACGTTTCAATGCTATTCTCTCAAACCATCCCACCCTCACTTTCTCTGTTCTTTACATCTGTGTCTCTTGTGATGCTCTGCATGTAGGATCATTGTTACCATCATTCTAAATGCTATATATATGTGTTATAGTATTTGAGTTTTTCTTTCTGACTTACTTCACTCTGTATAATAGGCTCCAGTTTCATCCACCTCATTAGAACTGAGTCATATGAATTCCTTTTTATAGTTGAGTAATATTTCATTGTGTATATGTAGCACAACTTCTTTATCCATTCATCTGCTGATGGATATCTAGGTTGCTTCCATGCACTGGCTATTGCAAATAATGCTGCCACAAACACTGGGGTACGTGTCTCTTTCCATTCTGGTTTCCTTGGGGTGTATGCACAGCAATGGGATTTCTGAGTTGTATGGCAGTTCTATTTTCGTTTTTTTAAAGGAATCTCCACTCTGTTCTCCATAGTGCCTGTACAAGTTCAGTTCAATTCAGTTCAGTAGTGTCCAACTCATATCCATTCATCTGCTGATGGATATCTAGGTTGCTTCCATGCACTGGCTATTGCAAATAATGCTGCCACAAACACTGGGGTACGTGTCTCTTTCCATTCTGGTTTCCTTGGGGTGTATGCACAGCAATGGGATTTCTGAGTTGTATGGCAGTTCTATTTTCGTTTTTTTAAAGGAATCTCCACTCTGTTCTCCATAGTGCCTGTACAAGTTCAGTTCAATTCAGTTCAGTAGTGTCCAACTCTTTGCGACCCCATGAATCGCAGCACGCCAAGCTGCCCTGTCCATCACCAACTCTGGAGTTCACTCAGACTCATGTCCATCGAGTCAGTGATGCCGTCCAGCCATCTCATCCTCTGTCATCCCCTTCTCCTCCTGCCCCCAATCCCTCCAAGCATCAGAGTCTTTTCCAATGAGTCAAGTATGCATGAGGTGGCCAAAGTACTGGAGTTTCAGCTTTAGCATCATTCCTTCCAAAGAAATCCCAGGGCTGTTCTCATTAGCTAGCATATACTTTTATTTGATCTACTAAAGATACTTCACATACAAAATACTACCTATAAGGCAATACACACATCATATGAAATCTGTTTAAAGACTGTTCTGAATGTGTTGCTAGATGTTTGTGATACAGTAAACCCCAAATGAGTGAATTTGGCATGGGGGATGATAGATTATATACCTAAAAGCATATGAAAATAAAGAACAATTTATTCAGTGCAAGCTACATGGAAATAAAATCTTGGAAGATATAATGATATATTTCAACTCTTACCTTTCTGGTTAAATTTCCATTGGAAGTACAAGACAGAGGAATAAGTAAGCACCAGGAACTTGAATTGTATATTTTTTTAACTAAATGCTTTTTCAAGGGTGATCTTAATGCATTCAAGTTGTTTCCATTTTCCAAAACAGCTATTTGATTTTTTAGAAGACTCCTTAACCATTTTCTTGTCTGCTAAGTCCTATTTATTTAGAAATATTAAGTCCAATTTCCACCAGATCAGTGGAACTTGTTACATAAATTCCAAAATCAAGGTTGGTTGGAAACTTAAGCACCCACATGCTTGAAGTGAGATATAAATTTGGCGAGAACATTTAATGAAGCAAGGCTGGGTGAATATCTTCAGAGCTGTTTTCATGTTGCAGTTTGAGTTAAAGGAGAGCTGAGAAGCCCTTGAAAACCACTGCTCAGAGCGGGTTCATTGATTGGAAAGATCTCTTTTTGGTCCTTCAGACTTTGGTCAGTCAGTTGAGATCAGGTAAGCAAATATTTTCTGTTACCCTCTGATCTCAAGAACTGTTTGACAAGCTAGCACCTGACCCGACCGCTTTAATTCATGCCACTTCATGTTGAGTCTTGTCCGCACAGCAGTCTTTTATATGAAGGCTTCCAGGTTGCCACGATCTTATGATGCTCTAGGATAACAGCAGCAACTTACCTTCACTTCAGCTTCATCAATAGTTGTTCAGCTTACTTGTTTCATGTGTGAATCTTTGGTGTCAGTGAATCTCCTTTTATTATGTTGTGACCAAGACTTGAAAAAAATCATTCTCTATTCTTCCCCTCTGAATTTTTCTCTAGTGAAAATCACTCAGTTGTGTCCAATTCTTTGCGACCCCATTGGTGATACAGTTCATGGAATTCTCCAGGCCAGAATACTGAAATGGGTAGTCTCTCCCTTCTTCAGGGGATCTTCCCAACCCAGGGATCGAAACCAGGTTCCCTGCATTGCAGACAGATTCTTTACCAGCTGAGCCCTTTTGCTCTAATTCACTTGAAGCTCAATCGGTAGAGTTTGTCTGCAGTGCAGGAGACCCGGGTTCAATCCCTTGGACAGGAAGATCCCCTGGAAAAGGAAATGTCAACCCATTCCAGTATTCTTGCCTGGGAAATTCCATGGAATGAGGAGCCTAGTGGGCTAAAGTCCATGGGGTCACAAGAGTAGGACACAACTGAGCGATTAAACCACCACTTTATTAACTAATATTAAAAGAGAAAGGTGCTGTTCCTCCTGAAAACATTCTGTGTATCCAGGAATTATCTGTTGAGTGCCTGCTGTGACTTGAACCTTGCTCTAGATGTATGGGAGTTTCCCAGGTGGAGCTAGTGGTAAAGAAGCTGCCTGCCAATGCAGGAGACGTGAGAGGCAAGGGTCTGATCCCTGGGTTGGGAAGCTCCCCTGGAGGCAGGATGGCAACCCACTCCAGTCTTCTTGCCCGGAGAATCCCATGGGCAGAGGAACCTGGCAGGCTACAAACCATGGGGTCACAAACAGTTGGACATAACTGAGGTGACTTAGCACACTAGTTATACAGAGAAAGCAATGAAGAAAATGCACAAGGTCCCTGTTCTGAGACAGTCTGAAGGGGCATTGGGGCATGGGTGCAAAGGATCATCAGAGACAGAAAATAAAGAAGGAAATAAGTACCTCAACAAAATAATTCCCCAAAGTCGTAAATGATTAAAAACACTTAAAAGGTAACATGTAGAGGTTTACTTCTGGGTAGGCTATTCTTTTCATTGCACCAACTAGAAAGATGTGGAAAAACTTCTACATCATTTTTTAAAAGACATTGTAGAGTCAATGAAGCATAGACACGTATTCGAATTAAACTTCCCTAGAGGGAAGAACCTGTTCTTTTTTTAGTCAAAATTCACAAAACATAAAATTAAACATTTAAAAATGAACAGTCCAGTGGCATTTAGTATGTTTGCAATGTTGTGCCCCCTCTGCCTAGTTCCAACACATTTTTATCATCCCCAAAGAAAACCCCGTATCCACCAAGATGTTGCTCCACAGTCTTCTATTTGCCCCAGCCCCTGGAAGCAACCAGTCTATGTTCTATCACTGCGGATTTACTTCTTTAGGCTATCTCATATAAAAGGAATTATATGATATTTGTCTTTTTGCATGCGTTGTCTTTCATTTATAATAATCCAAAGTTCACTTGTCTTACAGTATGTACCATTACTTCATACTTAAGACTGAATAATATTTTTCCATATATATGTGTATATATACTATAATTTGTTTATCCATTCATTAATTGATGGATATTTGGATTGTTTCCATATTTTGATGGTTGTGAATGTTGCTGCTATGAACACACATGTACATGTATTTGTTTGAGCACCTATTTTCAATTTCTTTGGCTATATACCTAGAAATGAAAATGGTGGTAATTCTATGTTAATTTTTTGAGGAATCACTAAACTGTTTTCTACAGGGGCTGAACCATTTTACATTCCTGTCAGAGGGCTGCAGTTTCTCTACTTTCTCATCAACATCTGTTATATCTTGTACTTTTGATAATATACACCCTAACAGGTACAGGGCTTCCTTATGGCTCAACTGGTAAAGAATCCTCCTGCAATTCAGGAGACCTGTGTTTGATCCCTGGGTTGGGAAGATCCCCTGGAGAAAGGAAAGGCTACCAACTTCACTTCATGGCAAATAGATGGAGAAACAGTGGAAACAGTGGCTGACTTTATTTTGGGGGGCTCCAAAATCACTGCAGGTGGTGACTGCAGCCATGAAATAAAAAGACACTTACTCTTTGGAAGAAAAGTTATGACCAACCTAGGCAGCTTATTAAAAAGCAGAGACATTACTTTGCCAATAAAAGTCTGTCTAGTCAAGGCTATGGTTTTTCCACTAGTCATGTATGGATGTGACAGTTGGACTATAAAGAAAGCTGAGCACCAAAGAATTGATGCTTTTGAACTGTGGTGTTGGAGAAGATGCCTGAGAGTCCCTTGGACTGCAAGGAGATCCAACTAGTCCATCCTAAATGAAATCAGTCCTGAATGTTCATAGGAAGGACTGATGTTGAAGGTGAAACTCCAAAACTTTGGCAACCTGATGCAAAGAACTGACTCATTTGAAAAGACCCTGATGCTGGGAAAGACTGAAGGCAGGAAGAGAAGGGGATGACAGAGGATGAGATGGTTGGATGGCTTCACCAACTCAATGGAGATGAGTTTGAATAAACTCTGGGAGTTGGTGATAGATAGGGAGGCCTGGCGTGCTGCAGTCCATGGGGTCACAAAGAGTCGGACACAACTGAACAGCTGAACTGAACCCACTCCAGTGTACTGGCCTGGAGAATTCCATGGACTATATAGTCCATGGGGTCTCAAAGAGTATGACATGGTGATAGATAGGGAGGCCTGGCGTGCTGCAGTCCATGGGGTCACAAAGAGTCGGACACAACTGAACAGCTGAACTGAACCCACTCCAGTGTACTGGCCTGGAGAATTCCATGGACTATATAGTCCATGGGGTCTCAAAGAGTATGACAGAAATTAGTAACTTTCACAACAGGTACAAGGTGATATCTTCTTGTGGTTTAGACTTGCATTTCTCTAATGACTAATGATGGAGCTTCCCTTGTAGCTCAGTTGGTAAAGAATCTGCCTGCAATGCAGGAGACCTAAGTTAAATTCCTGGGTCAGGAAGATCCTCTGGAGAAGGAAATGGCAACCTACTCCAATACTCTTGCCTGGAGAGAATTCCATGGACTATATAGTCCATGGGGTCTCAAAGAGTATGACAGAAATTAGTAACTTTCACAACAGGTACAAGGTGATATCTTCTTGTGGTTTAGACTTGCATTTCTCTAATGACTAATGATGGAGCTTCCCTTGTAGCTCAGTTGGTAAAGAATCTGCCTGCAATGCAGGAGACCTAAGTTAAATTCCTGGGTCAGGAAGATCCTCTGGAGAAGGAAATGGCAACCTACTCCAATACTCTTGCCTGGAGAATCCCACGGACAAAGGAGCCTGGTGGGCTATAAGTCATGGGATTGCAAGGGTTGGACACAGCTTAGTGACTAAACCACCAATGACTAATGATATTGAGAATCTTTTCATGCACTTGTTGGCCATTTGTGTGTGTGTGTGTATTGAACAAATGTCTATTCAAATCTTTTGCCCATTTTTTTAGTTGGGTTGTTGGAAGAGCTCTTTTTTTGATGTGCTGAGATAAGCATGCCTAGGGCTATCTGCCAGGTCTGGGGGCAGGCTGAGAATTGAGCTTGCCGTAGGCATAGATGCTTTATTGGAAGGAAGAAAAACCAGCAAGTATTTTTATGTGGACTGGCATTATGAACTAGAATCTAAAA
>SJYC01021236.1:0-10682 GCA_006408675.1 Madoqua kirkii | reverse complement strand
TGTACAGATTAAAAATTTATTTTTTGTCATATTTGCTTTATCTGCATCTATTTTTAAACTGGATCATGTGCTTTACATAAAATTTCATGCTTATGACATTTAATAAAATTCATAATTTCTTAATATTGTAAAATACTTTCCATATTTAAAATTTCCTGGTTGCATAATCATTTTACATATTTAGTTGTTTTGCCTCGAACATGTTTTTCAGTCTAAGACAATTTATACACACCCTCAATTTTTCTTCTTGATAACATTAACATTTGAAAGAAATCAGATGAGCTGTCATGTAAAATGTCCATCATTTAAACTGTGTTTGTGTTCCTGTAATTCATTTTATCTGCTGTAAGCAGTATTCCGTGGTTAGTTTTCTAATCCAGTGTAATGGTTGCTTTTACTTGGCAAGTTTAGTTCATTTCTATTTATGGTTATTACTAATACATTTGGAATTAGTTCTTCCATCTTATCTGGTTATTTCTACAAAACACATTTTTTTGTATTTTTATTTCTTTCTGAAGTGGGTGTTTTGATTTGCTTTCTTGTGTTTATTTTTCTCATTCTTTTTTTCCTATATAGTTCGTTTGGAGGTTTATAGTCTATGTGTCCACATGAAATTCTGCCCCATGTAGGAGAAGGGGCTCTAAGATACACACCCTTCTATGTTTGGCCTGTGTCTGTTGGGTTTGGGGAGCTTGAGAGCTGGCAAGACATGTTACATCATTAGGCCTGAACCAAAAAAGAAAAAAAAAACTATACTGGGAGAAAATTATTCTTTATCAACACTAGGGCATAAAGAGGCACAAGCTTATCTTAGGCCAGATATGGTCCAAGCAGCAGGGAGCTGGCAAGGAGCCAGTTATAAGTTCTGTCCAGGATTCCACAGACAGGTGGTCTCCATACAGGCGGAGCTGATCAAGGAAACACTGGCAACTAGATGGAGGAGCAGACTTGTCCTGTGGACTGAAGGACAAATTGGCCCCATCAGGGTGCTTCTGAGGAATGCACGAAAGCTCTCTTCAGGAAAATGGTCACTTTGAACATCTGACAAGCCCAGTGAGTGATAGCAGCAAATCTCAAGGGTCCAACCAGGAATGGTCGTACCTCCTTCCCTAACCCCTCCCCGGAGGCCTCAGCAGCAGGCAGGTCAGGTGTAGGACCATCCACACCCACACTCCATGAGATCTGAGGCAGCCTTGTACCATGTGACCTGGCTCCACTGGCCAGAGCTGATTGGCCTAGTGGGGACACTTGACCCAATGGCAGCCAACCAATCGGTAGAAAGCTCAGTGTGGTGAGTGAGCCAATCAGATTCTCTCTCAGGAGCTTGTGCTAGGAGCTCCTCTCAGGCCAGGGGTAGGGATGAAGCTGAACGGATATGGGAAGAGAAGCCACAGGAGTGGGTGTGGGATCAGAGGCTTGGGGGACATGACAAGCCCCAAGAGGAGAGGATGCAGGATCACTGTGGGGTGAAAGTGATAGGGAGAGAAAAGCTGTGGACAGCAGGGGGCGTTTTAAACAAGATTGGCCAGAGCATATAATTTTCATTATGGCTGTGGTTTGGTTTGGTTTGAGCCCCACTGGACTTCTACAGACTCTGGCTGCTGACTCCTAGAAGCTGGCCTGGGACCAGTTACAGGTGAAGGGTCCTGATTGCCCTTGGTTCCTGTGCTTGCATATCAGTCAGGTTTGTGTGTTTTCCTTGCTGCTGACCAGTACCTACACAACTGGAAACACCCATTACTTGAGATGACCAGAGCTGGACTTTGTTTCCTACGGGTAAAGAACACAGCCCACAAATAGAAAGTGAGAGAAAATCACCAAAGAGCCAGAGCACAGCCTGCATCAACAGGAACAGAGCCTCACTGCAATCCCAAAAGACTTCGTGCCAGGCAGATCTTGATGCATGTCCCCTAGGAAATACTCCCTATTGGGTTTCGTTTTTATTATTGTAAGAAAAAATGAAATCCAAAAACCATACCAGAAACTGATAGCTTATGGTGTTTGGTGATGAGTTTGTGGTCTCCAAAGGAGAAGATTTAACTCCAGGACCAAAGATGCAGTCTCACTCACTCAGAGCTTTGTGCAGCAAAGGTCTTTATTTAAAGTAAAAGGATAGGGAAAGCTTCTGACATAGATATTGGAAGGGGGTAGAGAGAGAGCCCATCTTACTAGTTTAAGCAAGGCATTATATATATTTTCAACTGGCTGCTGAGAATAGATAAAAAGAATGCCTCAAGACTGAGAAAGTTTTATCCAGACCCTCTTCCACAGCATACATCTTGAGATAACATTGGCCCAAGACTAGTCTGGAAGAATAGGTTTCAAGCAGTCTGTCCCTGGGAGAGATGTATTATTGTTGTGTAAGCAGTGAAGAAACAGGCTCCCAGACAACATTGTTACAATTATAATGACTAACATAGAGACATAGAGTCTGAGAAAAGCATACCCAGGAGTAAGATATATTATGCTAAAAAGGCCAGTTTTCAAACGAAATCGACTGTTGCAAAATTAACACAGACCTTTTAAAATAAGCATGTCCTTGAGCAAGATATATCATAGCTCACAGGGCCTACAAGACTAAGGCAAAAGAACATGAAAAAGAAAGAAAGTTTACTTCCTCCTTAAAGGGGCCTTGGACTCCCTATCAACCTGCCTGTTAATTCTCTAGCTAGCTGTCTAGCAAAACAAGACTCCCCTCAATGTTTAATGTCACTGCTGACAAGTCAGTCCCTTCAGGTCATTGATGTTGCTAGTTTCTTAATAACATGACTCCAGCGAATAGGGCTATCGCACCGAGTACCGTGGTGATAACTGTTGTGACAGCACCTTCGACCTGCAAGAGAGAAGAGAGTGAGTCAGACTGTGTCAGTAAGCTGAGTGCAGACTGTACATTCAACAGAGATGTCCAGCTCAGGGAGCTTCAAGTGCCTCATAGCCTCTTTGACAAACTCAGGAGTCAACAAATATTGGCAGGGAAACGTAGAGAGGAGGGCAGCATGAGGAAGGAATTTGTGAATGGGGCAGCTGGCCAATGACATACACAGGCCTGAAGAGGGAAATTCCCTTTGGCCTACAGTTTTTAAAGCAGACATATCCCTAAAGGGTGACTGTGGAAAGGACAGGGAGATGAAGCTAGTTGGTTGAAATCCTGGCTGATCAACAGGGAGCTCTTGAGATATGTATAAAGTTGAAGAGGAATTGCTATTGAATCCTCAGTGAACTCTGACCTGGGTCCTAACAGAACCCTCACTTGTCTTGATCTTTGCTGTATGCCCAGAGCCCAGACCTGCCAGGCGCCAAGTGCTCTCTGCACGTTCTTCAATCAATGACTCAACTATGAAAAAGAGTGATGATGTTATACTTTAAATTATTAAGATATCTCACTTATATTGCTTGTACTAGAAAAAAAAAAAAACCACCCTGAAAAAGTAAGAGTAAGTCTCGGGGCAAAAACAGAACATGTATCAAATTTCCCTGCTTCCTGAACTCCAAATAAAAATAAAGTAAGACATTAGTTTTAGGCATAATTCCCCTAGGACTCAGAGAACACTAAAGGCTAAGGTAGCAGTGGAAAAACTGAACATTAATTCTAAATACAGTAAGTCCCCTACATACTAACCTGGTCAATTCTGAGAGCATGTTCTTAAGTCCAATTTGTTTGTAAGTTCAACAATGTTAGCTTAGGCACCCAAGTAACACAATCAACTATACAGTACTGTATTGTAAAAGATTTATAATACTTTTCATACAAAAAATACATAAAAAAACAAAAACAAAGAATAAAGAATACATTTTTTTCTTTACTTAACTTATATTCTTTTTTATCACACTCAAAGATACTTATTGAAAGTGAAAGCATTAGCTGTTTAGTTGTGTCTGATTCTTTGCCACCTCATGGACTGCAGCCTGCCAGGCTTCTTGGTCCGTGGAATTCTCCAGGCAAGAATACTGGAGTAGGTTGCCACTCCCTTCTCAAGGGAGACTTCCTAACCCAGGGACTGGACCCCAGTCTTCTGCATTGAATGTAGATTCTTTACCATCTGAGCCGTCCTTTTACTAGGGTTCTCATACATTAAAAAAAAAAGTGTGTACTCATTGATTTGTGGCTGCACTGGGTCTTCACTGCTCTGTCCCAACTTTCTCGAGTTGCAGAAAGTGGGAGCTCCTCTCTGTCATGGAGCATAGGCTCTAAGTTGGGCTCAGTAGTTTTGGGCTCAGCAGTTGTGACACACGGGATCATCCTGGACCCGGGATCGAACCTGTGTACCCTGCATTGGCAGGTGAATTCTTTACTGCTTGAACCACCAGGGATGTCCTTCTCATATATTTTAAATCTTACAGTATAGTACTTTAAAAAGTACAGTAGTGAAGAACAATAGCTGGCATCCAGGGGTTGGTGTCACACGAACAAGCAAGAAGAGTTACTGACTGGAGAATGAGAGGAGGTGGGAGATGGTGGAACTGGAGGATCATCAGCAATAGGAGATGGAGGGCAAGCTTCAATGTCACTCCTTCCTGACTTTGCTGGAACACATGTTCGCATCATTGAAAGTTCAAAACTTGAATGTCTATATGCTGGGGCTAACTGTATACAACAGAATCTCTGAGAAAGACACATATTGACATCACCAGGTACTTCTGGAAGTGGGTGAAAGAGAGAGCTGAGGCCCCTCCCTAACTGCAATGAAAATCAGAAGATTTGGGGTCTGTAAACAAAAGCACATGTGAGGGTGTGGGTATCATACCCCCAAAAAGGGACTGAGGGGCCATACATATGCGAAATGGAGACTCTCGGCCTTCCCGTCCCCTCTGCTCCCAGTACTTTACCCTCTACATAAGAGTCAGGAAAACTCTTCTGGGGAATCGGACGGGCCCAAGTGGAAACAATGAAAGGTACCGATTTGAGGGTTCCCAGTCTACTCTGAAGTGAACCTCAAAGTCAACAAGCCACTGCCCTCTCTGAGCTCACTCCTCAAGCCCCCTAGTTTTAATCATGCGCCTACAATCCAGATGTACCAGACATCTAGCTGCTGCTGCTAAATCACTTCAGTCGTGTCCAACTCTGTGCGACCCTATAGACGGAAGCCCACCAGGCTCCGCCGTCCTTGGGATTCTCCAGGCAAGAACACTGGAATGAGTTGCCATTTCCTTCTCCAAGGCATGAAAGTGAAAATGAAAGTGAAGTCTCTCAGTCGTGTCCAACGCTTTGCGACCCCATGGACTTCAGCCTACCAGGCTCCTCCATGCATGGGGTTTTCCAGGCAAGAGAACTAGAATGGGGTGCCATTGCCTTTTCTGAGACATCTAGCAGGACCTCTGAAATAGAATATAGACAGCAAAACAAAAAGGGAAAGGCAATCTGGAGAAAGAAAAGATAACATCTTTTAAAAACTCTCTTTAGAGAATAGAATGTATCCAGTAAAGCAGAGGGACTTCCTGGTGGCTCAGTGGTAAAGAATCCACCTGGAAATTCAGGATCCCTAGGTTGGGAAGATCTCCTGGAGAAGGCACTCTAGGATTCTTGCCTGGGCAATCCCACGGACAGGGGCATCTGGTGGGCTATGACCCATGGGGGTGCAAAAGAATCAAATATGACTTAGTGACTAAACAACAACAACAAAAAAGAAGAACACAGTGCTATTAAAAATAACAGAATGTTGAGGAATAAAAGCAATTCTCAGAAAATAAAAACATGTTGGAAATTACAAACTCAGTAGACATTTTAGAGATAAAGTTGGGAAATCTCTCAGAAGGAACAGCAGAAAAGATGAAGCTAAAGAAAACAGCTTTGAAAGGTAAAAATGAAGGAAAATCCAGTCAGTATAATATTTGAATAATAAACTTTCCAGAAAGAGGGATTAGAGGAAGCTCAGAGGAGGGAACTCATGAGTGAAATAACTCATGAAAATTTACTAGGACCAAAGGGTATATGTTTTCAGATTGAAATGATGCTTTGAGGATAAAAGCAGACCTATGCCAAGGCACATAGCGTGAGATTTTAGAACACTGGGTAAAGACAAGACATTACATCTTCTAGAGCAGGAGAGAAAAACAGGAAACCAAGAAAAGATCAGGAATCAGCATTACTTTACATTTCATCATAGCAATGCGGGAAACAAGAAGACAATGGAAGAACGCCTTTAAAATCTTT
This sequence comes from Madoqua kirkii, assembly GCA_006408675.1. Taxonomy (NCBI): domain Eukaryota; kingdom Metazoa; phylum Chordata; class Mammalia; order Artiodactyla; family Bovidae; genus Madoqua; species Madoqua kirkii. The sequence goes on along the minus strand of SJYC01021236.1, from coordinate 4,531 downwards.
AAGTAAAACAATTTCTAACCTAGAATTACATACGTATGTGCTTAGTTGCACAGTCGTGTCTGACTCTTTTCAACCTTACGGACTATAGCCCACCAGGCTCCTCTGTCCGTGGAGAATTTCCAAGCAAGAATACTGGAGTGGGTTGTCATGTCCTCCTCCTCCAGGGGATCTTCCCAACCTAGGGGTTGAACCCAGGTTTCCCACATTGCAGGCAAATTCTTTACTGTCTCAGCCACCAGGGAAGCCCAAGAATACTGCAGTAGGGAGTCTATCCTTTTCCAGGGGATCTTCCTGACTGAGGAATCAAACCAGGGTTTCCTGCATTTCAGGAGGGTTTTTTACTAGCTGAGCTAGCAGGGAAGCCCTGGAATTCTATACATATACAGACTATTAAATCAAGTGGGAGGGGCTGTCCTAAGATGGTGGAGGAATAGGATGGAGAGACCACTTTCTCTCCCAGAAATTCATCAAAAGATTTAAATGCTGAGTAAATTCCACAAAACAACTTCTGAATGCCGGCAGAGGACATCAGGCACCCAAAAAAGCAGCCCAGTGTCTTGAAAGGAGGTACGGTGGGGGGGGAAATATATATATATATATATATATATATATGAAGGAGACAAAATGTTAGGGACAGAGCTCTGTCCCTGGAAGGGAGTCTTAAAAAGAGATAAGTTTCCAAACACTAGGAAACACTCTCACTGCCGAGTGTGTGGCGAGCCTTGGAAGCACAGAAGGTAACATAACAGGGAGGGAAAAGAAATAAATAATTAGAACCCACAGATTACCAGCCCTCTGCCGGTAACCCTCCAGCAGAGAAGCAGCGCGGACGCCTGCACCCACCACTAGCAAGCGGGGGCTGGGCAGGGAGGCGCGGGCTGCACTGATTAGAGTAAGGACCGGGCCTGAATGCCCCGAGGGAAATTGGAGTGAACTAACTTGGGCTAGCAAACCAGGCTGTGGGGTAGCTACCTGGAAATATATATATATATATATATATATATATATGAAGGAGACAAAATGTTAGGGACAGAGCTCTGTCCCTGGAAGGGAGTCTTAAAAAGAGATAAGTTTCCAAACACTAGGAAACACTCTCACTGCCGAGTGTGTGGCGAGCCTTGGAAGCACAGAAGGTAACATAACAGGGAGGGAAAAGAAATAAATAATTAGAACCCACAGATTACCAGCCCTCTGCCGGTAACCCTCCAGCAGAGAAGCAGCGCGGACGCCTGCACCCACCACTAGCAAGCGGGGGCTGGGCAGGGAGGCGCGGGCTGCACTGATTAGAGTAAGGACCGGGCCTGAATGCCCCGAGGGAAATTGGAGTGAACTAACTTGGGCTAGCAAACCAGGCTGTGGGGTAGCTACCACACGCAAAGCCCTAACCTAAGACACTTCCAGGCCTGCACACAGAAGACAGGCCTGAACAGAATTAGCCGGCTGCAGACCATCCCCCTCCGGTGACCGGCAGCCAGAGCCGGAGGGGGCAATCGCGGCCCCAGAGAGACACTATCTACCAAACTGCAAGCAGGCTTCTTTTCTAACTAAGACTTCTTGGGGTTCTGGATGGTCAACATCCACCTGGGAAGGTGCACTGGTTGTACACCCAGAAAACTGAGCAGCAGGGATGGGGGAGGCGATGAGTCAGTGACTGCGCTCGCCAAACACCTCATCACCTGAGCTGGGAAAGGCACAAAATGCAGGCCCAACCAAGTCTGCGCCTCTGAGGACTACCTGAGTGCCTCAACCTGAGCAGCTTAGACCTGGATGGTGCATGCAGACCAGGGCTGGCCTCGGACGGTTCCCAGCGGAGCAACCTAGAGCCTGAGCAGTGTGGGCAGGGAGGGCACACGCGCTGTGAGCGGGGGCAGGCCCAGTGTGGCTGAGGCACTGCAAGCACATGCCAGTGTTATTTGTTCGCAGTGTCCCTCCCCCACAGTGCGACTGAACAAGTGAGCCTAAAAAAAAAAGTGTCCACCACCGCCCCTTTTTTGTCAGGGTGGAAATCAGACACTGAAGAGACCAGTAAGCAGAAGAAGCCAAAACAGAAGGAATCGCCTTGGAAGTGACAGGTGCAATAGGTTAGAACCCTGTCATTAGTACTGACTACATAGGAAGGGGCCTATAGATCTTGAGAAATATAAGCCGAACCAAGGAACTATCTGAAAATGAACTGATCCCACACTGCCCACACCGCCACCAGAGGAAGTCCTAGATATATTTTTACTATTTTTAAGATCATTCTTTCCTTTTTAATTAAAAACATTTTAAGTCCATTATCACTCCTTTAATTTTCACTACTATTACTTTGCAAAAAAAAAGAAACCCTATTTTCAAAAGCAAACTTCATATATATATATATATTTTATAATTTTTGTGACTTTTTTTCCTTTTCTTTAATAATGTATTTTTGAAATTCCAACCTGTACTCTAGATTTTTAATCTTTGCTTTTTGGTATTTGTTATTAATTTTATACCTTTAAGAACCCAATCTTCAGTACCCATTTTCACTTGGGAGTGAGTTTACTGGCTTGACTTCTGTCTCCCTCTTCGGAGTCTCCTTTTCCTCCACCAGGTCGCCTCTGTCTCCTCCCTCCCCCTTCTCTTCTCTACCTAACTCTGTGAATCTCTGTGTGTTCCAGACAGTGGAGAACACTTAGGGAACTGATTACTGACTGGATCTGTCTCTGTCCTTTTGATTCCCCCCTTTTATCCTCCTGGCCACCTCTGTCTCCTTCCTCTCTCTTCTCTTCTCTGTATAACTCCGTGAACATCTCTGAGTGGTCCAGTTGTGGAGTGCACATAACGAAGTGATTACTGGCCAGCTTGCTCTCTCCTCTTTTGATTCCAGATCATCTCATTCGGGTCACCTCTAGCTCCCTCCTCCCTCTTCTCTTCTCCATGTAACTCTGTGAGCCTCTCTGGATGTCCTTCACTGTGGAGAAACTTTTCATCTTTAACCTTGATGTTTTATCAATGGTGCTGTATAGAAGGAGAAGTCTTGAGACTACTGTAAAAATAAGACTGAAAACCAGAAGCAGGAGGCTTAAGTCCAAATCCTGAGAACACCAGAGAACTCTTGACTCCAGGGAACATTAATTGACAAGAGCTCATCAAATGCTTCCATACCTCCACTGAAGCCAAGCACCACCCAAGGATCAACACATTCCAGAGCAAGACATATCATGCAAATTCTCCAGCAACACAGGAACACAGCCCTGAGCTTCAATATACAGGCTTCCCAAAGTTACTCCCAAACCACTGACATCTCATTATTCATTACTGGACACTTCATTGCACTCCAGAGAGAAGAAATGCAGCTCCACCCACCAGAACTCCGACACATGCTTCCCTAACCAAGAAACCTCGACAAGCCACCCATAAAACCCCACTTACAGTGAGGAAACTCCACAATAAAGAGAACTCCACAAACTGCCAGAATATAGTAAGGCCACCCCAAACTCAGCAATATAAACAAGATGAAGAGACAGAGGAATACTCAGCAGGTAAATGAACAAGGTAAATGCCCACCAAACCAAACAAAAGAGGAAGATATAGGGAATCTACCTGATAAAGAATTCTGAATAATGATAGTGAAAAAGATCCAAAATCTTGAAACAGAAAAGGAATCATAGATAAATAGTCTGGAGACAAGGATTCAGAAGATGCAAGAAAGATTTAACAAAGACCTAGAAAAAGTAAAAAAGACTCAATATGATACAATAAATGAGATCAAAAACATTCTGGAGGCAACAATAGAAGAATAAGAAGATAAGAATAGTGAAGTAGAAAATAGAATGGTAATACAAGCAACTTATGCAGCTCAACTCCAGAAAAATAAACAATCCAATCAAAAAAAGGGCCAAAGAACTAAATAGGCATTTCTCCAAAGAAGACATACGGATGGCTAATGAATACATGAAAAGATGCTCAACATCATTCATTATCAGAGAAATGCAAATCAAGACCACAATGAGGTACCATTTTACACCAGTCAGAATGGCTACGATCCAAAAGTCTACAAGCAATAAATGCTGGAGAGGATGTGGAGAAAAGGGAACCCTCTTACACTGTTGATGGGAATGCAAACTAGTACAGCCACTATGGAAAACAGTGTGGAGTTTCCTTAAAAGATTGCAACTAGATTTGCCTTATGACCCAGCAATCCTACTGCTGGGCATACACACCAGGGAAACCAGAATTGAAAGAAACACATGTACCCCAATGTTCATTGCAGCATTGTTTATAATAGCCAGGACATGGAAACAACCTAGATGTCCATCAGCAGATGCATGGATAAGAAAGCTGTGGTACATATACACCATGGAGTATTACTCAGCCCTTACAAAGAATAAATTTGACTCAGTTCTAATGAGATGGATGAAACTGGAGCCAATTATACAGAGTGAATTAAGCCAGAAAGAAAAACACCAATATAGTATACTGACACATATATATGGAATTTAGAAAGATTGTAATGATGACCCTGTATGTGAGACAACGAAAGAGACACAGAGGTATAGAACGGACT
>SJYC01021235.1:0-10046 GCA_006408675.1 Madoqua kirkii | reverse complement strand
TATATGTGTGATAACCTTAGACATAAAGTTTAAAAAAATCAAATAGACAATAGACAATTTTAAAAAATCAATAGACAATAGACAATTTTATTCCCTTTTACTTATAGTAAGCATACGAGTAACATGTAATATGAGAAAGAACTGACAGATCTGGAAGAGAATAGCCTTACTGAGGGTGTCCTAACTCTTCTTTAGTTGCTGCCATATGACAGAGATTATGTTAAGGTTTGTGTTTGTTCAGAGAATTCTAGTTCCAATGGAGTCTATTAGGCAGGTATCAGCTGGTTTTGAGGAAGAATCTGTTAGCAGTTAGAGCTCTCTAACAGCTGAATAAGCACTCTCAAGAAGTAGTGAGTAGTTAATCCCTAGATATTTGTAGGAAGAGCCTAGATGACCCAGCTCTTAGAGATTTCATAATTAAGCACCCAGCATAGTGTCTGGTCCCTAGTAAGTGAATACTTAATGAATTTCAAGGGCAGTTCTGCATTGAGTAAGAGACTGGATAGGTGCAAATGATGTTCTAACTTCAAGATTCTTTGAAACTGTAGGATAAGATTGGTACTCTTCAATTAAAAGAGGGAGGGGGAATAAATCATATAGTATATCAAATCATGATCGATATGGGTAAAATATTATAAATCTGATATATTAGGATGGAGGAAGTTATCCTTTGAGACTAAGGTGAAGTATATTAAAGGAGGTAAGTGTGGTATAGTTTTCTGAACACAGAACAAGGAATTTGGAAATTTGGATTTTAGTCTCATATCTGCTGGTTCCATTTTGGAAATCAACCCTAAGTCCACCAAGATGGATCAGATTTCATTGGTTTTAAATCTACTAGCCTATTTTATTTTAGCCAAGGTTGTTCCATCTATCACAACTAATGACCAAAGGGAAAGAATAGCAAACTAATGTACTGTACCAAGCTTTTGGCCCTGGGTACGTTAACTTGATGTCTCACAATGGCTCAATCTCCTCATTTACAAAAGGAGGGGACTGAATTAGGGGTTTTTAATATAGATTCTGATGCATCAAATCCAGTTTTTATTGGTGTGTATTTTTCTGGGTAAAAGGGTCCATATATTTAATTAGATAAATAAGACCCCAAAAGATGAAGAATATTGGTACTTTCCAACTCTAATTTAGCTTTGTAAAAAGATATTATTTTGGAAATTAGTGGCTATGTTAAATTTTTTTGAAGATTTATTTCATAAGGTATTGCAGGTAGGAAATAAAAGAAAGATTAAAAGGATCAGGGCATGTTTATCATCAACAGGATAAACAGAACTACCCAGAGAGGCCAGGGAATACTAACCATTGTCAAGAGCAATCACCCATGCTTCTTTGTGTATGTCACTTCTGATAAGTAGGAATAGAATTTTAGGTTCATGGACTGTGAGATCTGACTCAGAATGGCTGCTTCTGTTGAAAGTCATTTGGGTAGAAAGGTAGTTAACATACGAAGTATGATATAGGAAGCTAATCTCATTGGCTATATGAAAATCAAATTTAGTGCTTACAGGCACATTTCATATTCTCAGGCTTAGACAGAGTAAAAAAAAGCCAAGAAAATCATTTTCTAGAGCTGTATTTATCTATCCTGCCCATAGTAATCACTTATATATGCAAGCAATAAAACTTTTATCTAATCACAGGAAAGCTCATTTATTTGGTCCCTCTGAGAATAAGGACTGTGTTAAAATTCATCTTTTTCAGAATTGGGCAGTCTGCTCAAGGTCATAGATGTGAGTTAGGCCTAATGGTTTTCTAAGTCTAAAGTCTTGTGTTTTCTTTCAGGTACTGTACCCTGTTAATTTCCCTGATGGTTGCCATAGCTGATTATCTCTTTTTCCTTAAAACACCTGCTGCATTGGCTTTTGGGTTACCACTTTCCTGGTTTTCTCTTGTCTCACTGGTTGCTCATCAGTCTTCCAAATTCTCCAACCTTTCTCTCTCTCTCTCTTTTTTTTTTTTTGTTTTTGGGTTTACCACACGGTTTGTGGGATTTTAGTTCTCAACCAGGGGTTGAACCCGGGCCCTTGGCAGTGAGAGTATGGAGTCATAACCACTGGACTGCCAGGGAAGTCCCTCTTTCCTCCAACCTCTTAATATCAGAGGGCTCCAGAACTCAGTATTTGAGCTCTGCCTCTTTATTTATACTCACCTTGGTGATCTTACCCTGTCTCCTGGCATCAGATACCACAATGACACTTAGGTCTGTGTGTGTGTGCTCAGTTGCTTCAGTCATATCCAACTCTTTGCTACTCTATGGACCGTAGCCACCAGTCTCATCTGTCCATGGGTTTCTTCAGGCACGAATACTGGAGAGGGTTGTCATGCCCTCCTCCAGGGGCTGTTCCTGACCTAGGATCAAACCCATGTCTACTGTGTCTCCTGCATTGGCAGGCAGATTCTTTACCACTAATGCCACCTGGGAAGCCCCTCTTAGGTCTCTAGACCTGTATATTTAGCTGTCTGTTTGCCACTTGGATGTTTAATAGGCATTTCCAACTTAACATGTCCCCAAATAATCTTCTAATCTTCCTTCTAAACCCACTTCTCTTGTTGTCTTCTCTATCTCAGTAGATGGCAATTATATCCTTCTAGTTGCTCAGATCCCCAAACCATGAAATCACCCTTAATTTCTCTTTATCATTCTTCCCTCATACCCTATATCTGGTCTAATTCTTTAGTATATCATGTGGCTCTGGCTTTTTTTTTTTTTTTTTGGCAGCACCATATGGCTTGTGGAATCTTAGTTACTAGACTAGGAATGGAACCCATGCTCCCTCTGATGGAAGCCCAGAGACCACCATGGAATTCCCCATGTGGCTCTATTTTAAAAACATATTTAGAATCCACCACTTCTCATCACCTCCAGCACTATCAGCTGGTCCAGGACATCGTCATACTTTACCTGCTTGTTGCAGAAACCTAGCTGGTCTCCTTGCTGCTACCCTTGTCTTCTCATAACCTTTTCTCAATACAGCATTCAGAGCATTCCTTTTTATTTTATTTTTTTTTTTCATTTTAACTTTTATTTTGTATTGGGGTATAGATGATTAACAATGTTGTCATAGTTTCAGGTGAATAGTGAAGGGACTCAGCCATACATATACATGACCTTTTTAAAATTTCAGCTCGTGTCAATCCTCCACTTAGAATCTTCCAGTGACTTCCCATCTCAGAGTAAAAGTTGAAGTTGTAAAAGTGGCTTGGAAGGCCTTATACAATCCATATATAAGGCCAGTGGTTTAAAATAGGGCTTCTAACTTGATTAGAGACCTTTATAGAATTTTTGCCACATAGTCTCTTATATGAAATGCAGATCTTCCCTGTACGGGGCTTAAGACCCCTACTTCAGAGCATACTTGATCTACATTATCATGTAGTAATTTAATTTTTCGCTTCAGTGTGAAATGTTGACCTGTAGCCTTAACAATTATGATTTCTGTAGTTCATAGCTATTTTAAAATGTATTTGGGCTTTAAATAGAATATGTTTTTCCTACACTTGTAAGGGAACATTATGGACCAGACAGTAAGTAGGGTTATAAGAATGAATACAAAAGATGTGCACACCAATAACCTTTGCAGTTGTGAGTGAATGGTTTGATTGTGCACGTATGTGTAAAGATAATAATCTTATCAGGATTGCATATTAATCTTTAGACAGAAACCACGGGGTAAACTGTATGTTGAGTTAACTAATTCAAAAATGAAGCAACATGGTTTCTCCTTTTGATTTTCCTCTCTCCCCTTTATTCTTTTATTTTTCAAGAAATGGAAGAGTCACTTTATTTCTGACCAGGTATTTGCTAGCTTCACCAGTTCTGTCTAGTTTCAAGCTTCTCTAGTTTTTGTTTTCCATCTTTGGGTTTTAATAATCATTCTCTTTTTCAAACACAAAAGGTTCACATAGATATATCCTCAGGCCCTTTTATGGCTAAGCATGGCATTTTTACACAGTAGGCTCTCAAATCTCTGGGTGCTTATAAATATGATTTCTGTCTCATCTGTTTGATTTTCTAACTATAGTTGAGGTTACAAGATAGATTTTTTTTTTAGTATATAGAAGAGAGGGATGAGATGAAAGATGAAAAATAAAGCCATTTACTAATAGAAGGATTTAAAAAAAATCTATCCACAGGCAAAGAGAAAGTTCTTGAGTATTGTGTTTGGGGCAGTATATTGAGTCTATTTGCATGTTAGAGATGTTTAGAAATAAGAATATTTTAAATTGTAAAGAGTTTTAAATGCAGAATATAATGAAAGGCCCATTTTTATCAGCCTGCTGTTATTACATGCCCAAAGAGCCATGAATCAGAAATTTACAATTTCAATTTGGTATAAAAATTCCCTACCCTTCCTTTTCTCCCTCTCTTTCCTAGCTATAAACATGTAGATGAAAACCATCTAACTTGCAATGGAACCCCTATGGAAATCCCTGGAGACTATACAGATAAGTTGAACATCACCTACACTTACTCTGTGAAATTTGAAGTAAGTATTCCATGCTATAATCTTACTTTTTTTCCCCTAAATCAAGTATATAACTATCATATGAAATGAAAATAAAGTCGCTCAGTCGTGTCCGACTCTGCGACCTGATGGACTGTAGCCTACCAGGCTCTGCTGTCCATGGGATTTTCCAGGCAAGAGAACTAGAGTGGATTGCCATTTCCTTCTCCAGGGTATCTTCCCAACCCAGGGATCGAAGCCGGGTCTCCTGCACTGTAGGCAAACACTTTACTGTCTGAGCCACCAGGGAAGTCTTAATATTAAAGCCTTAATTTCTATCAGTTGAAAGTTGTGTAGCGCACCTTAGGAGTCCAAGAAAGATAAGTTCTTTATGTTAAAACCATTCAAAGGACAATCATTACAGGAATTGCTGTATTTAATCTACTACATTTCAGGTACCTTGCCAGGTACTTTACTTATTCTTACTTCATATTGAGGTTTGAATGAGGTACATGGGAAACCAGAGAGGTGTCACCTGGGGTTGGCAGACTGGGTGATTGCTCAAGTGAGACCTTAAAGGAAGAGTATCTTGTGGAAGAGACAAAGTCTAGTATAGTGAAAAGAGCAGACATATTGGACATTTGGATTGCCCTGCATTTCAAACTATGGCTTGGCCACTTACTAGCCACTTGTACATAAGCAAGTCATGTGATCTCTGAGGCTCAATTTCTTCTCATGTCATTTCATCCTTATTTTCAGAATACATAAAGCCCTTAGCATGATATAGAACAGGTCCTCAACATATAACATTTATTATTATTTGTACATCTGGAATTATCCCTTTTGTGAATAGCTATTTTTATAAAGATGGTATGTTTTTGGTAAATAAGTAGATAGACTAATAACATTCTGGTGAATAATCTATCAGCTCTTTGAAGCTCATGTTCCCAAAGGGTTTTCTGGAAACAAGTTCCTTCATATTTTATTCGTTTTAGCTTTTTTTTAAATTTTAGCTTTTTATTTTAAAAGGTGTTACATGAAAAAAAGTATCTATGATGAGGTTACTTTGGATAATGCTAGATTAAAGAATGTTAAAACAATGGCTTTAAGAGTATTCACTATGATAAACAGCATTGTAAATTTCCAAAAGATGATTATAACATGCAGCATTTCATATACCATGCCAGAGCTCATGGGGATGTCATTTTCTATAGGAAAATACTGTGTGTGGTGCTAAAAAGTGCACAACTTAGTACAGTGGGATATTATATATACCATTTTCACTTACTGTGTATGTCATGGACGTTTTTCCAGGTCAATAAATACAGAGTCACCACCTTCTTTTTATTGACATAGTATATTTAATGTACAGGCTGTAATCGACTTATTTAGTGCCCTATTGATAAAAATCCAAATGTCTAATTTTTAATGCTTATAAACAGTGCTTTAATTAGCATCCTTTTTTATTTGTCTGATTATCTCCTTGCATTAAATTCCTAGAAGTAGGAATTTAGGTAACAGGGTGTAAACATTAAAAATATGTATTTATTTGTTTGCCTGCACTGGGTTTTAGTTGCAGTACACAGGATCTTTGATCTTTGTTGTTGCATGCAAGATCTTTAGTTGCAGCATGTGGGATCCAGTTCCCTTATCAGAGATCAAACCCGGGACCCTGTATTGGGAGCACAAAGTCTTAGCCACTGGACCACCAGGGAAGTCCCAAGGTGTATACATTTTGATAACACCTTACCAAATTCTTCACAAAAAAGTTGCTAGGTTGTTCTTTAGCATGCTCAGCAATACTAGGTTTCTGTCAGTTTATAAATTTTGCTTCAGAATTTTAATTCTGTGAGTATCACAATGTGAGATAGATTCATACTAGGCAAACTCCTAAGGGTCCAATATATAAACCAGAACACCAATTTCATAATTTATTTGGAGAAATGTAAGTGCCTCGTTGACCACACACTCATGTTAGCTGGTTAGTACATCTGCCTATGATAAAGAGATATGAGAAAACAAATATAAATAGAGTAGAATAAGTAGAAAGTTTCTTGGTGAACATAGGACCCCAGAGAAAAAGGAAGACAAGTATTAAAAGACGTTATTCATATGGCACATGGACCAGATGTTCATATTCATGGGTCAGATACTCTTAGCCTTAGTATTAGAGCTACTTCTCCAGAAAATGAACACTGGGGCTTTCCTTTCATAGGGAAAACTTTTTATCACTATGTAGGTATATATATTTCTCTTTATAGTTTTTCTTAAAGACTATGTATCATATTTTTGTTTGAGCTCTGATTATACTTGATTTTATACAAGGCTTATTTCTTACAGCTTTGGATGTGCTTTCCTGAGACAAAACCCTAATCACCTTATTTGGGATCAGGTCTCAAATCTCTTTGAACACTTACAAATTGTGCTTGGTTTGTGTCATTTCTATAGATGGCCTGACAGCCATTATAACACAATTCTTCCTAATCTCATTCTCAAAGCAATTCCAGTTTGGGGATGCCTTGCTTTTGTCCCTATGTATCACCTAGAGTGGTTATCTCCATTTTATAAATGAGGATCCTGAAGCCTAGTGAGCTGAGTAATTTTCTCTAGATCATAGCTAGCAGGAGGTGGAAGTGATATTCAAACTCAGGTCTGTTTGGCCCCAAACTCATAGTTTTTTCCACTATTCCATTCTGGCTTTCTATATTAAAGGTCTATTATATTTTCTGCCTACAGAGTTACTGTAAAGAAAATGAGAAGCGTTTATGTTAGAGAGGTGTGTGTATACTTTGAGTCATCCAGCTAGAGGTCAGGATTACTTGATCCTACATCCTGCAGTTTACCCAAAATACAATTGGTGAAAACAGGCAATTTACCAGTTCAATAAGTATAGTCCAGTCTTCTAATCTCTGGATGAAACACAGAAGTGTAATCTGGGAAAAGGAATGAAGTACACCCTGAAGAAATTAAAATAACCTTTCCCTAGTGATTGAAAATAGTATTCCAACTCCAAGCTATTATCAGAAGTAGACTGAAGAGTGGAAGCTCTTATACATTTTTATCACTTATCAATTGGCTATTAAAATTAAGTGTAGGATGGTAACAGACTTATTTGTGTTGATCATTTTGAAATGTATAGAAATATTGAATCACTATATTGTGTAACAAGAACTGACAGAGTTGTAGGTCAATTATACTATTATACATTTTTATCACTTATCAATTGGCTATTAAAATTAAGTGTAGGATGGTAACAGACTTATTTGTGTTGATCATTTTGAAATGTATAGAAATATTGAATCACTATATTGTGTAACAAGAACTGACAGAGTTGTAGGTCAATTATACTTCAAAAACAAACTCAGAGAAAGAGATGAGATTTGGGGAGGGAGGAATTAAATGATGGTGTCATAACTATAAACTTGGAGTTATAAGATCAATAAGTGCTAGGGATATAGTGTACATCATGATAAAGATAATTAATGCTGTATGTTATATATGAAAGTTGGGAGTAAATCCTAGGAGTTCTGATCATAAGGAAAACATATTTTAAAATTTCTTTAATTTTGTATCTATGTGAGATGATGGATGCTCACTAAACCTATTCTGGTCATGATTTCATGACATATGTTAAGTCCCATCATTATGCTGTACACCTTAAATATATACAGTGCTGTATATCAATTATACTCAGTAAAACTGGAAGAAAAAATAATAAAAAAAATTAAGTGTAAGAACGCTTATGTTTACAGGAAATGTCAAGGGAAAGCACATCTAAACTGAAGTTTAGACTCAAGCCAGAGGCCTACATGGTATGGTGTTAGTGGTCTGTCTGCCTGTTAGGAAGCAACTGTAGCAGTCAAAAGAGCTAAAGTGCAAGTTTCGATGCAGCTATAGCATATGGGGCTTTTGGGGGAATTGCCTTATTTGGGGTTAGGTCTCAACTTCTTGTTCTTTGACTTTCCTTAATCCTGGGAGCTATTTCAGAAGAGGAATTTTCCTTCCCATTGAAACTCATTTAAGGTGCTTAGAAGGCCTGTGGCTTCCAGATGTGGTACAATGGAAAGAACCAGACAAACCCAAGGTCTGAATAACCTGGCTTTGACATTTCTTAGTTGTGTGAACTTGGGCAGGTTACATTGAGCCTATATTTCCTGATCTGTAAAATGGGGATAAAATAGTCACCTCATGTGATTGCTAGCAGAGATAAGTGAACAAACATAAAATATTTAGCACAGCTCCTAGCCAGTAGTAGACACACAGGATTTCCTATGCCTTCTCTCAGATACAGGACTGCTTGCTTTACAAATGTCTTATACAAAAGTAGCTCATAAGTGCAGAGTACACTTATACAGTGAGAATACACTAAGCCACAAGATTCTTTTTTTGCCTTTACTTAATTGCTTTTAACCACAATATTCTGTATCTGAACACCAGAAAGTTGCTGTTACAGTTGTGGGGAGGGCGCCAGGAAGAATGGTTATGAATATCTCTGATGGTGCTGTTTCTTTATTTTCTGTCTTGGGTTGAAAATGTTTGTGTTTTTTTTTTTTTTTAATTTTTTCCCAGTGATAATCGTACATATCAACATGTCCCAAAGTACATTCCCAAGAATGCTAGTCAAATAAGTTTGGAAATGCTACTTTCTACTGTCTGCTTTTGTAGCTTCACAAAGCTCATGAGTGTTTGATGTTGTTTTTTAGTTGCTATATCAGACTCTTTTCGACCCCATGGACTGTAGCCACCTGGGTTCCTCTATCCATGGGCTTTCCCAGGCAAGAATACTGGAGTGGGTTGCCATTTTCTTCTCTAGGAGACCTGCGCGACTCCAGGATCAAACTCACACTCCTGCTTGGTAGGCAGATTCTTTACCGCTGAATCACCTCAGAAGCCCACATTAGTATTTTAAAGTCTCCTAATAGAGAAACCTTTGACTGAGTCTAACTCAACAGTTTAGAATCATCTTTGACTATGGAGTACTAGTCTGGAGTAACATTTATATCCCACTGCACATTCTACTTTGTGTACACTAGGTGTATATGGCTGTTATGTCTTATAGTAGCTTACAAGATTCTATTAAACTAGAAATTTTTACTTTTTAAATTAAAAAAAATTACTGAACTATAGTTGGTATACAATATCACGTAAATTTCAGGTGTACAGCACAGAGATTCAGTTACACACACACACACACACACACACACACACACACACAAACACACACATATATATTCTTTTTTAGATTCTTTCCCCTTATAGGTTATTATATAATAGTGAGTATAATTTCCTGTGCTATTTAGTAGATCCTTGTCAGTTGTTTTAAGTAAAAAAAAAAATTATAGTAGTAATTCATGTTCATTGTAAAAATATAGAAAGATCACAAAATGAAAATTAAAGTCATTTAGAATACCACTGTGTGCTGAGAACCGCCATGAAAATTTTGGTGTATGGAATTAAGAGATAATTCTGAAATCAGACAGCTGGGTTTGAATTCCTGTTTTTTACCACTACTTACTATACTAGATCTTGCCTACCATTTACCTCTTCAATCTTCAGTTTCTTCATTTGTAAAACGGGGTCAATAAT
>SJYC01021232.1:0-14867 GCA_006408675.1 Madoqua kirkii | reverse complement strand
CCTTCAGGAATAAAGATGAAAGAAGATATTCTCCGTTGAAAGAGGGCTAAAAATGTTCATTGCCACCATGGTTGGTCTAAGAGAATTCTTTTCAGAAAATGTTCAGATAGAGTGGAAAGATAGCCCAGCAGACAGGAATGCACCCAGCAGCACATCTTACACAGTAATTACCCAGGAAGTGCCACTGCTCTAAATGTGAACAGGGAACTGAGACCTTTGAAAGAAGCCATCGGAGACCAAAGGCTGCGGTGGTGTTCTTAGACGTCACATGACACCCAAAGGGGAAAAAGCGGATACACTGGGCTTCACCAAAACTCAACGCTTTTGTTGTAAAAGACCCCAGAGCGTGAAAAGACGAGGCTTACAGGAGCTCAGCGTTTTCCCTCTCAAACCCACGTGCTGCAGCTCTAAGGACCTCAGAATGGGGCTTTATTTGGCAACAGCATCTTTACAGAGGCCATCCTGTTAGAATAAGATCATCACAGTGGGTCGCAATTCAATACGGCTGGCGTCCTCATGGGAAGGGGAGTGATGGACTCAGAGACAGATGCTGAGAGAGGAACGATGACGTGGAGAGACTCAGGGAGGAGTGGGGAGGGGGTGGGAGCACCTCCTTCCTGCCTGGACCTCATGCCTTGGCCTCAGACTTCCGGCCTCTACACCCGTGAGGAGCAATGCCTCTGTGTTTCAGCCACGGAGTTTGTGGCACTCTGCTACAGCGTCCACAGGAAATGTGCACTGCAGACCACAGACTGAGCTGAAGTACTTTGTGTCTGTAAACTGCATGTTCAACCAAACACTTGTATCCAGAATATATACATATATATTTAAAAAAACTCCCCAAACTCAACAGTTAAGAAAAATAAAAACTAGACAACCAATTTGAACAGACACGTAATCCCAAAGAGAACACAAGGATGGAGAACGATCACATGAAGAGATTTCTAGATCACGTGGCAGAGGGCAGAGGGTGAGCTGGTTGGAGGGCATTACCGACACAATGGACATGAGACTGGACAGACTCTGAGAGACAGTGAAGGACAGGGAAGCCTGGTGTGCTGCGGTCCACGGGGTTGCAAAGAGATGGACATGACTGAGCGACTGATAACAATGACAAACGCGATACCAGCATGCACTTATTAGGATGGAGGAATAAAAAGCACTGGCCAGGCCAGGTTCTGGGGTGACTGTGGTGTGTGCGTGCTAAGTCACTTCAGGCATGTTCGAGTCCATGATCCGTGGACTGTAGCCCGCCAGGCTCCTCTGGCCATGGGCTTCTCCAGGCAAGAATACTGAGGTGGGCCGTCATGCCCTCCTCCGGGGGATCTTCCCGACCTGGGGACTAAACCTGTGTCTCTTGCGTCTCCTGTACTGGCAGGTGGGCTCTTAGCCACGAGCGCCAGCTGGGAAGCTCCCGAGGGTGACTGGGCCTCTCACGCTCTGCTGTGGGGATGAAAATGGCACATCCACTCTGAGACACAGATGGGCAGTTTCCCGTCTGTTTAAGCAAGCACCCACCCCGTGGCCCTGGCATTCTGTTACCCAAGAAGCGCATGTTTGCCTAAGTGCAGGCGTTTTGTAGCAACTTTTGAATAATCACCCCAACTGCAAATAACCCAAGTGTCCTCAGCAGGTGAAAAGAGAGACGAATTGCAATACCCACACTCAGCCATGAAACGAATGGGCTAGTGATATTCGTAACAAGGTGGATGAATTTCAAGGACGTCATGTTGAAGGAAGGATGTCAATCTCCAAACGTCATATTCTTTATGATTTGACTATATGAAACCCTCGAAAGTGCCTCTACAGTAGAGCTCTTTCTCGGCGTCCTCACATGTAAAATGGGATGATTGTAACCATATCCCAGACCTGTGGGAAAAGGAAGCCACGGTGAGCCAGGACTCAGCACAGAAAGTGCTGTTTCTCATGCAGGGCTATCCCTGTTGTTGTTCATTCGCTCAGTCGTGTCCGACTCTTTGTGATCCCACAAACTGCAGCACACCAGGCCTCCCTGTCCACCACCAACTCCCAGAGTTTGCTTAAACTCATGTCCATCGAGTTGGTGACGCCACCCAGCCATCTCATCCTCTGTCACCCCTTCTCCTCCCGCCCTCAATCTTTCCCAGCATCAGGGTCTTCTCCAATGAGTCAGCTCTTTGTATCAGGTGGCCAAAGCATTGGAGCTTCAGCCTCAGCATCAGTCCTTCCAATGGACACTGAAGACTGATTTCCTTTAGGAAGGACTGGACTAGCAGGGCTAGTCCTACAACTGCTATTATCCTTAAAAACAGGTGCAGACATCAATATGTCACTGTCATCAATGCTGAAAACACGGGCTCTGGGTCTATATTCTCCCATACTATTAGGACTCTTTGTTACAAGAAAGGAGATAGAGTTTAAATTGCCTTAAACAACAAGCACCATGAAATGTATTACTTCATGTAACTGGACAGTTCAAGGGATGGCTTGCCTTCAGGCATGGTTTGACCCAGAATCCCTGATGACATTATCAGGACTCTGGTTCTATTTTCCATTCTTCCGTTGCTCCTGCTTGACTGTGTGGTCTTATCCTGCCCACATAAGGGAAAGGAAGTCCCCAGCAGCTGAGGGAATACCAGTGTGTTCACCAGTGTATTTGTGAATGGGTGCAGAGCTTCCCAGAAGTTCTGTTAAGACAGACCTGTGAGCAAGATCCTGTTTAGGTCACATGCTCTTCTCTCCTGCACCAGGTTGATTTCTCCTCAGGGATTTTGAGTTCTGGTCCGTGAGCTGGTTGGCCAGGCAGAGGCCATGTGGCCACCTCCATGCCTGCCATCAGGCTGCGTGGGTATAAGGACAGGTTGCTGCTGCTGCTGCTAAGTCGCTTCAGTCGTGTCTGACTCTGTGTGACCCCATAGCCGACAGCCCACCAGGCTCCCGCGCCCCTGGGAGAGGTTGGGTCGGCATCATTTAAGCAGGATGGAACGGGCAGAGCCAGAGCTCAGTATTGGGGTGCAGCATCATGGTACCAACAGACTGGCTCTTTAGAAGCGGGGGTTGCCTTCAGGAGGGGAGTACGGATGGCAGGACAGACCAGGGGCCATAGCTGGCATGTAGCTATGTGTCCTCAGAGAGTGACCAAGACGGGGATGATGGCAGCGCCTCCCCCAGGCTTGCAGGGGCTCTGGGGGAATAAAGCTCCTGCAGACTTTGCAAGAGTCTGCGTCGCCATGAGGAATCAGCCGCTGAGGCTTCTGTTGCTGTATTGTTATTAGTATATGCAATTGCTTTCATATTACCTTGAAAATTACACCATCAGGCAAGAACTAAATTAATATTAGTGGCCTTCATTTGCAGCCCCACAGACACTTCAAGCACTTTAATAACTCAGCGCATTTGCAAATTCCAGTCCTTCTGCCTGGGAAGCTGCTGCCCCATCCACAAATGAGCGCCCCATGTTTTAGGAGTGACGGCATTTTAAACAGTAATGGCAGTTTTGCAAGTTCTCTGCCTGCGCCTGGCCCCAGCATCACAGTCGTCCCTGCTCCCTCTTGAGACAGGTGACGCCTGTGGTCCACACAGCGCAGCGAGGACGTCAGCCTGTCTGGCTTGGCAGGGCGCTGCTCACCTGGTCTGTGTTGGCTCCTCGGCCCGCAGACGGCAGGATCCGGGGCCTGTCCATCGCTGTGTTTTAAGATCTGGGTGCACCCAGGGGCTCCAGGCAACACTGCAGTCGACCCGTCATGAGATAACACACGGAATGGGCAGCACGCATGTGCACCTGGCGGTCACGGCGGCCAGTCTCTGTTTCTCATCAGGGCTAGGAGCGCATCTGGAAGAAGCGGAGCCCCCTGGGAGGGCAGGGATGAAAGGGAACCAGGAGGCCGCACCTAGACCACTGCTTCCTGGGGGTCCCTTGTCTGCCTTGGTTTCCTTGAGCCCACGGGAGACCCCATTCTGGTCTGGCTGACTCTGAGCTCTGTGGGATGGGTGAGGTGTGGACTGGTGGGGCCAGGGGCATGGGGACAGAATAGGGGCAGGAAGGGGGAGCAGAGGCTGCTTGGAGGGCGCGTCTAGGAGTCCTTCTCTGCCCATTACCGTCTGTTCCCTCCCCACCTGGCCTCGGCAGGGTAGGGTCAGGTGGCCTTGCGGCTTTGTGCACACGTGTCCAGGCTTTGGACCGTGAACATGATGCGGCTTCTCAGCGCTTCAGCCTCCCCATCAGACACGGGGAACGTGACTGCCCGGTGGACCTTTTCAAGGATTAAATAAGGTTGAGGGAGAAAGAGGCATATCGACTTGATTTTACATCCCTTAGAATCTAAATGCTATTGAAACATTTCAAGGATATTTTTAAAAATCCTGAAAAGTAAGAATCATTTCAGCTGCCATGCTTAGCTGCCGGGATTGCATCTGAAAACCAAATACAATAATGAGAGAAAAAAGGAAGTGAATGGATCCTACCAGCTCAGCAAGTGTGTGTCCGTTGCTGGAGCTGAATAGAGGCTGCCAGGCCGCCAGAGATTCTCTTTCTTTTGAACTGAAGTACAGTTGATTCACAATGCTGTGCTAATTTCTACTGTACGACAAAGTGATTCAGTGACACAAATGGACATACTCCTTCTCGTATTCTTCCCCATTATGGTCTATCACGGGATATTGAATGCAGTCCCCTGTGCCATAGAGCAGGGCCTTGTTCATCCATTCGATAGATAGCAGCGTCTGATAACCCCAGACTTCCCAGTCCTTCCCGCTCTCAGCCCCTCACCCTGCTTGGCACCCACAAGGATGTCCTGGGTCTGTGTGTGTTTACGTTTCATAGACAAGCTTTAGATTCCATAGCTAGGTGACGTCGTTTGGCATCTCTTTCACTATATGACTCACTCCCCTTTGTGTGATAATCTCTGGTCCATCCGTGTTGCTACAGCTGACACCATTTCCTTTTCTATGACTGAGTCGTGTTCCTTGGCAATGGATGCTTGGCTCTCTCTGCCAAGCCCAGTCCGTGCTGCAACCACCTCTTGGGAACACACCTTGGATTGTCTCTTCCTTGGTAAACACTGGGGTGGCTCCTCATGGCCCCAGAATTCACACCGCCGTCTCCTTAAGATGACACAGGCTTTCTGAGACCTGGTCCCAGCCATAGTTTCTGCCTTGCAACACTTTCCTTCTCCTGGAACAAATGAGAACACCATAAGGAGCAAGCGGAACATCTCCGCATGACTGTTGACGGGAGCAGACAGAAGGGCAGAAGGTGCGTTCAACTCAGTGATGTGGGAAACCTGGGCCCCCTCCTGAGGAGGTGACCCCTCTCTTAGCTCATGGCCAAGAACAGCTAGCAGCAAACCTGCCCTGGAGGTGTTCTGGCTTGAACAAAGGCAAGTTTCCAGTCTCCAGGAAGGAGCTGGCCTCAGATGAGGATGTGAGGGTAGAAGAGGAAGACCACCTTCCCATGGAAAAGCTGCACCAGCCCCCAGGTTCTGTGCAATTAGGCCCTCAGTGCCAGCACTGGACGCTTATCACATTGCCAACTTGGGACCTGCTCACCGAGCACCGACGTCAGGGGCATCTCTGCCGACAGCCCGGTGGGGCCCGTGCCAGTGAGCTTTATCTGGTCCTTGGGGAAGCTGTTTCCCGAGTTGTCCGAGCCAGGATGGGTTCTGAAGGCCAGCTCCCCGCAGTGGATGGATTCTGAAGGCCAGCTCCCCGCAGTGGAAAGGCCAGAGACTCTCCATCTAGGAGATGTCACTGTAGGGAGAGCTCAATGCAGGAAAACTTGGCACTGAGTTCCAGAGGCTGCTCACCAAGCTCCCTGATAGGAACGGAAAGACTGTGGCCGATGGAGCTTGAGGCCCCCCCGAGAGACACTTCAGGACGATGTGAGCGGCCGCATGGGTCCTGGTCCAGGTGATGTGCCTGCACCTCCGGGCTCAGGGAGAGCTGTTTCCCTGGTGATGGGCGTTGTCTTAGTAAAGCTGTAACCATTCGTTGTCTGGACTAAGCCACCCTGGGGCTCAGGCTTGGTCACACTCACACCCAGATGGGCAGCTCACGACAGCCAAGTGTGAAACTCGGGGCTTTGGTTTTCAGCTCTAGGAGGCTGGGAGTCAGAGCCTCCCCGTCTCTCTGTGGAGGTGTTACTGGTTGGTGACCTATTCGGTTCACTCCTGCTGCCCTTCCACCCTGAGAGCATCAGCAGGTCTTGACAAGACCCTGTAACAGGGTCCCAGCCCCCACTCTGCCCCAGCGCTGCCGCTGTCAGACCGCCCGCTCCAGGCTGGCTGCCTTATTCCACGTGGGCTACAACTCACTGACAGGGACTCTCTTTGATCTCTTCTCCAACGGGATGGAGTTCTAGCTCTGGACCCTGCCTGGAGGGCCTGACACGGACAGGGCGCTCTCCCCTATAGAAAGGCGACATGGGCCCCTCTGTCTGCGAGGTCAGGCCTGGGGCCACGGTGGGCACATGGTGTCCGACACGATGGAAAAGTCCATGCAGCAGGACACCCCTGACTTCCAGGCTGTGTGCAAGGGCACCTGGGCCCCTCGCCGGCTCCCCCAGGGCTGGCCTGCTGTTTGCCGACAGGAGCACAGGGCACTTCGTACGACGCCAGAGCCGCGGTAACACTGCTTGGCCACTGACCTCAGTGTGCCTGGCGGTCAGTGTGGACCGGTTTAACGAGTGAGTGGCGAGTGAGAGCCCGTGCCCCCCTCTGCTGGCCCAGTACCTGTCTTGTACTCGTTCTGGCCCAGGCTCATGGGCACCAGGGAGGTGCTCATGCTGATGCCAAATGTGGACCTCAGTTGCCCAGCTGCCCAGGTGCTGCCTGCGGTGCCTTCCAAGCTCAGAGAGAAGACTGGACACAGGAGTCCTGGGCAGATGAAGAATCCCACCCTGTGGGGCTCACTGCGGCAGACACAGACGTGGACACGGCACAGTGAAGGATGTGGGCTCGCTCCGTGACAGTCGGGCTGGGTGGCCTCGTGCGCCCCTCTCGGGGATGGTCGACTCGACTGCTGTACGCCTGTGCTTGGAGGTGGCGCGGGCTTGGGCGGGAACCCCTCTCGGCTCTCCTCCCTGCAGAGGCGCGGGCGGTCTTTCTGGCTTGGTCGCTATGTCAGCCCTGAGCTGCGCCTCTGTGTCTGGCATCACGGCTGGAAGCAGTTCATCCACGAGACCCCTCTCTGCCCCCAGATGTGGGTGGAGGCATGGCTGTGGGCAGTGGGCAGTGGCCACCCACATGGAAATCTTCTCTCTACCTGGACGTGTGATCTCTGTGCCCCGGTACCCGCTGGTATGATCCAGGCCCAAGCTGGGCTGTGGCCCCCCACCGACAGCTTAACAGGATCTGTCCGATGGTGGGCAGGTGCTGTGAAGGGTGGGACAGTCCTGGCACGCAATGGATGACAGCAGGGAGCTGTGGAAGGAAGCAGGTCCAGATGAATCAGTGACCCGGGATAAGCAGGGCTGTGTCCAGTGTGGGGAGGGAGGTCGTCAGCAGGTTCCTTTAGCAGAGGACACATCCCTCCTGGGCCTGAAACGGTGACACCACGGTGAAGTGTAAGACACCACATGCGTATAGCACCCGATGGGAACGGAGTCTTCACATGGGCTGGGGATGGTCCTAACCATTCTGTGTGAATGGATTTGCCCTGATCCGACAGCAAGCCACTACAAAGGCATCGGTTTGTCGCCATGGCCACTTTATATACCACGAAGCAACACAGAAAAGGCAGGTGGAACTTT
This sequence comes from Madoqua kirkii, assembly GCA_006408675.1. Taxonomy (NCBI): domain Eukaryota; kingdom Metazoa; phylum Chordata; class Mammalia; order Artiodactyla; family Bovidae; genus Madoqua; species Madoqua kirkii. The sequence goes on along the minus strand of SJYC01021232.1, from coordinate 7,141 downwards.
GAGATCTAAGGCATGCATGTTGTCCAACTTGGAGGAAACTTGGGGGCGATCAGCCGGCCGGTGGGCAGGGGAAGTGAGGGCGGCTCCGTGTCGGAACAGCCGAAGGCTGGCTCGGCGTGCCGGTGCGGAGCTGGTGGTCTGAGCGGCAGGAGTGGAGTGCTGGGGGGCTGGGGTGGGCAGTGTCAGGGGACACAGCAGAGATGGGCCTGTGGACATGGACAGGGAACGCTGGAGGCTCAGCGCAGAGGCCCGCTCACAAACGTGCACTCGGAGCCGGGGAGAAGATTCTAGGGGAAGACGAGTCGGGAAATGAGAAGTCCCATGGCATAACTGGAGTGGCTCTGACTCCTCCCAGGAGGAGGGTGCAGGGAGATGTGAGACAGCAGGTGACGCCACTCCCCAGAGAGTCCAGCCCTGGCCCCTCCTCCTGCACCGCTTCCTGCCTGACCCTCGATGCCCCGCTGGTCTCCCGCTGCTGTGGCTTCCTCTGCGGTAGAAAGTAGCCACTGGATCTCAGGACACGCGGCTCCTCCTGGTCAGAGTTCTTGCTCTATCCGACAGGACCACAGGGTTCTGGCTTCCCAAGATCACCCTTCATGCCAGGGGCAGAGTGGTTGTAGGATCCAGGCTCTGATTATGCCAGAGAGGCCCTTGGACACATCTGAGTCACCCCTTGGGTCAGTGTGCTCCAGCCTCTGTGACAAAGGCCCACCCATGGGGCAGTTTAAGCATCAGATCTATCTCCTCACATCCTGGAGGCTGCACGTCCAAGGTCAAGGTGTGTGCAGGGCCTGTTCCTCCAGAGGCCTCTCTACTGGGCATGCAGAGGTGTTTTCTCCCTGGATCCGCATGTGGTCCTCCCTCTGTGTGTGTCTGGGTCCTAATCTCCTCTTCCTATAAGGACACTAATCCTGTAGGATTAGGGTCCCACCCTGTGACCTCATTTACTGTGATTACCTCCATAAAGACCTTCTGCAAACCTAGTCACCCTCTGTGGTTCTCCAGGTTAGGGCCTCCGCACAGAGCTTGGGGTCACAGCTCCGCCCTCCGTGACCCTCTGGGGGGCTCTGGCATCACCCCCTCCTCTCCTGCCTGCCACATGGCCAGCGGCACCAGTCCTAGTCCTCTCAGGCTTCCAGGGTGGGGGGTGGTCTGGGAACCCCTGCCGGGCCTCCCTTCGCCCCCCGCCCCCTCCCCAGAGAGAAGCCACCGGAGCAGCGAGTGCTTGCTTAGAGTGGAGCCTTTCCGTGGGGACGCCCGTGGGCAGCCCTGCGCGGGGTCTGTGCTCCAGCCGCGGGTCCTCAGTCCTCAGTGGGCAGTGACAGCGGGGGGCTGGCGGGTGGGCACAGGGAGCTGGGTGGAGGCCGAGAGCCTCAGACAGCTCGAGTCCGTGAGCTGCAGGGGCCGTCTGGGCTTCCAGTCTTTAATCTGCTTCATTAGTGGGCTCTAGTAGTCTAACCGGTACACATGTTTCCTCACACAGGAGGAAAATTCTCCTCCGATCCCAGGAGAGAAACACCTCCCTGGTCTTGAGACAGTGTTTTCATGGTATTTCTTAATGTCTTCGAGTATTAAACTTTGATGATGGTTTAAAAAATTCAGGAAGGAACTTGGAAACTCTGGGCATCGTGTGATCTTTACTTGTCAGGGAGGCAGCTCTCTGGAGCAGCAGAAATGGCCAGATTGGAATCAAACAGCAGTGGATTCAAGTTCAGCCGGACCTCTGACCAGTTTCCTGTTTCTCCAGCCTCCAATTCCACAACTATAAAGTGGGTGGTGAGGCCTGGGGGAGCCTTGTGAGACGGTGTTTGAGGCGCTCAGCAGATGGTACCAACTCACGATTGCAGTCAAAGAGCTGAGTTGATGTAGCAATGGATGTGGGAGCCACTGGGAGTAAAAGATTTCTGCCCGAGTCAGAGGCAGCCGCCTCCTGGGCCTGGCTGCACCTGCCCCCCAGGCTGGTGGTCAGAAAGGTCTGAGCCTCTGCATAGCCAAGGTTGGACTTGGACTCTGGGCTTGGTGGTGGTGCTTGGGGGTCCTGGCCTCTCGCCCTCGGATTAGAGTCACATCTGTGTGGTCGCCTTTGCCACCGTGCTCCACTGCCTTTGAGGATGTAATGAGCTACCCTTCTCTGTCTGGCATTTTCCAGGGACCAAGAAGGGACAGAGCAACACACAAAAAGCATCATCGTCTCTGCTCAAAGGGCCTCCCTGCTGCCTGGGGAAGCAGTCTTGCACAGCGGAAGCAGAGCTGTTATGGAGAGGTCCAGCTGGCCCTGAGAGTTTGCAGCTCTGAGGGCAGAGACGTGCACCTGTAGGACCTGAGGTTCAGAGATGAGACAGGTGGGTCAAGGACCTGGGCACGGGATGGGCAGGAGAGGAGCTAAGGATGGAGTCGTTTCATCTGCTGAGCGAGGCTAACAGAGTGTTTACTGCACACCACACATTAATCAATCCTGAGGGAAGTCAACCCTGATTACTCACTGGAAGGACTGGAGCTCAAGCTGAAGCTCCACCACTTGGGCCACCTGACGCCAAGAGCCAACTAATTGGAAAAGACTCTGATGCTTGGAAAGATTGAAGGCAGGAGGAGAAGGGGATGACGGTTGGGTGGCATCATCAACTCAATGGACGTGAGTTTGGGCAAGCTCCGGGAGTTGGTGATGGACAGGGAGGCCTGACGTGCTGCGGTCCACGGGGTCACAGAGTCGGACACACTGAGCAGCTGAGCAACAGCAGTGCACTCTTCTATCAGAGGATGCAGCAATGCAGTCCTAACTCCCTGCCTCAAGACAGCCCCGCTCCAGTGGCAGATAAGATGCATGAAGGAATGGTGAAACGCACAAGCCACTCGGGGACAGTCGGTTTTTTCACAAAGGAGAAGGGCTGGCGTGCAACAAATTGAACACCCACCATGTGTGTGTCCTGTGAAAGGACCCTGAAAGCATGATCCCTGCCTTCCAGAAGTAGGAAGTCTGGAAAGGGCAGAAGGACCCTCATCCACTAAAGCATCGCAGTATGAGAGATGCTGTGCTCGAGACCATCAGGCTCAGCACAGGAGCAGCATGTGGTCCCCCTGACACATTTAGGAGATTCCTTGCCACCCTGGGGTGGGCCTGGCTGTGGTGAGCCAGGGCCAGGGGAGAGCAAGGCGTCTAGTCCTTCAGAGGCTCCCGAGCCCAGTTAGAAAGTGTAGACAAGACGCAAGCATCAGTGAGGAACTCGCCGCACTCTGGAGTGAGACAATAGTACCTTCAGAAAGATGCCTGTATTGGACTGAAATGGTGTACGACAACACAGTCACTTCCTGTCCCACCAGAAATGCCGTAAAGATGACAGACTAGGAAAGAGAAGGTGAGAGTGAGCTCTGCGAGTAACGACAGCCAGGGAGGGCGCCAGGGAAGGAGCGGGAGTGCTGTGGGGCTTCTGGGGATGGAAAGTCACACCAGGCTGACGGGGAAGCCAGAGGAAGCCATCGGTGAGAGTGAGCAGGGGGATCTACTGCTGAGATCACAGCGGTCCTCCCCGGGAGCCCGGCTGGCATCAGGCAGAGGATGCGCGTGGAAGCTGTCTCCAGGTGATTCTAGACACACGGGCCTGGGGAAGAGCATCTGAAGCTTCTTTTTCTGAACAAAGCCTGGGGCTGGTGAGGCTGCATGACCCCACTGTGGAGCCTTGTTTGCTCCAGATCAGCCTCTCCAGGTCTGAATCCCAGATCCATTCAAGGTTCTTACGACCGGAATCCTGAGAATTGTCTAAGTCCAGGTGTCCGGCTCGCTGTCAGAATCCTGGATGTTAATTTCTACTGGATTTGTTTTGGGGCAGATTGGTAGCTAAGAATGAGGCTGAGAAGGGTAGAGAAGCGTCAGAAGGAAGTGGACCTCTGCTTGGGGGACTGTGTACCTTCCAGGTAAGTCTTCAGGAAGTTATGATGGTGGGCCTTTATTCAGGAGACATCCTCAGATTACATCCTAGGACATAAGAAGAAAAAGAATCAGCAATAAAAATGATCAGAGTACTTGGAGATTAGATATCATTAAAATCCCCCAAATGGCCAAAGAGCAGAACGGTTAGAGACAAATACTGAATTGCTTACCCAGATGATTGTTATAGGACTTTACAAAAAATAACAGAAAAAGAAAGACTAGAGACTAAATGAGAGAAAATGCTCATAGATGAAAAGATTTTTTTCCTGAGTTGAGAAAAGCTTTGAGCTTTTCATCCAAAGTGTCTAATATGGGACAAGAGGATTAAGAAAAAAATGAAGCATGTAGATACAGTCTGGAGAAATGCCAGCACTCAAAAAATCAAGAAACTGTCTAAAAATCTTCATAACTGCATTAAAGACAGATTCCCATAATGGAACAAAGATCATATTGGTGTCAAATTTTTAATAGCAGCACCACACCCTGTAAAAGATAAAAGATCTTCAAAGATCCAAAAGAAGTTCAGTTTTATAATTCCATGCCTGGGAAAACTATTCCTCAACTAGCAGAGAAAATCAAGCAATTTTTGTGCATGAAAAACCAGAAAATTAAATTTAGCTTCTATGGGCACTTTATAAAAAGTAGCTTGAATCTATACCTATACAAAAAAATGTAAACAGAAGTCACGAGTCCAAGAAGAAGGTGGACTTGGAACTGAGAAAAATGATGAGGCAGAAGCCAGTCAATCAGGTAGTTAATGTAAATGAAACTTTAGGTATAATGATTAAAATGAAAACATATTTAATTCAACTTGTTCATTTTAAACAATAATCACATATATTCAAGGTATACAATATGATGGTTTGATGTACATATTCATAGAGAAATGATTATTCAGTTCAGTTCAGTCACTCAGTCATGTCTGACTCTTTGTGACCCCATGAATCGCAGCACACCAGGCCTCCCTGTCCATCACCATCTCTCACAGTTCACTCAAACTCAGATCCATTGAGTCCGTGATGCCATCCAGCAATCTCATCCTCTGTCATCCCCTCTCCCTCCTGTTCACAATCCATCTCAGCATCAGAGTCTTTTCCAATGAGTCAACTCCTCGAAAGAGGTGGCCAAAGTACTAGAGTTTCAGCTTTAGCATCATTCCTTCCAAAGAATACCCAGAGCTGATCTCCTTCAGAGTGGACTGGTTGGATTTCCTTGCAGTACAAGGGACTCTCAAGAGTCTTCTCCAACACCACAGCTCAAAAGCATCAATTCTTTGGCACTCAGCTTTTTTCACAGTCCAACTGTCACATCCATACATGATCACTGGAAAAACTATAGCCTTGACTAGACAGACCTTAGTCGGCAAAGTAATGTCTCTGCTTTTTAAAATGATGTTTCTCAGCATCAGAGTCTTTTCCAATGAGTCAACTCCTCGCAAGAGGTGGCCAAAGTACTAGAGTTTCAGCTTTAGCATCACTCCTTCCAAAGAATACCCAGAGCTGATCTCCTTCAGAGTGGACTGGTTGGATTTCCTTGCAGTACAAGGGACTCTCAAGAGTCTTCTCCAACACCACAGCTCAAAAGCATCAATTCTTTGGCACTCAGCTTTTTTCACAGTCCAACTGTCACATCCATACATGATCACTGGAAAAACTATAGCCTTGACTAGACAGACCTTAGTCGGCAAAGTAATGTCTCTGCTTTTTAAAATGATGTCTAAGTTGGTCATAACTTTCCTTCCAAGGAGTAAGTGACTTTTAATTTCATGGCTGCAGTCACCATCTGCAGTGATTTAGTGATAAAGTCTGACACTGTTTCCACTGTTTCCCCATCTATTTACCATATAGTGATGGGACTGGATGCCATGATCTTCATTTTCTGAATATTGAGCTTTACGCCAAACTTTTACTCTCCTCTTTCACTTTCATCCAGAGGCTTTTTAGTTCCTCTTCACTTTCTGCCATAAGGGTGGAGTCATCGGCATATCTGACATTATTGACATTTCTCCCAGCAATCTTGATTCCAGCTTGTGTTTCTTCCAGTCCACTGTTTCTCTTGATGTACTCTGCATAGAAGTTAAATAAGCAGGGTGACAATATACAGCCTTGACGTACTCCTTTTCCTATTTGGAACCAGTCTGTTGTTCCATGTCCAGTTCTAACTGTTACTTCCTGCATACAGGTTTCTCAAGAGGCAGGTCAGGTGGTCTGATATTCCCATCTCTCTCAGAATTTTCCACAGTTTCTTGTGATCCACACAGTTAAAGGCTTTGGCATAGTCAATAAAGCAGAAATACATGTTTTTCTGGAGCTCTCTTGTTTTTTCCATGATCCAGTGGATCTTGGCAATTTGATTTCTGGTTCGTCTGCCTTTTCTAAAACCAGCTTGAACATCAGGGAGTTCATGGTTCACATATTGCTGAAGTGTGGCTTGGAGAATTTTGAGCATTACTTTACTAGCATGTGAGATGAGTGCAACTGTGCAGGAGTTGGAGCATTCTTTGGCATTGCCCTTCTTTCGGATTAGAATGAAAACTGACCTTTTCCAGTCCTGTGGCCACTGCTGAGTTTTCCAAATTTGCTGGCATATTGAGTGCAGCACCTTCACAGCACCATCTTTCAGGATTTGAAATAACTCAACTGGAATTCCATCACCTCCACTAGCTTTGTTCATAGTGACGCTTTCTAAGGCCCACTTAACTTCACATACCAGTATGTCTGGCTCTAGGTGAGTGATCACACCATCGTGATTATCTGGGTCATGAAGATCTTTTTTGTACAGTTCTTCTGTATATTCTTGCCACCTGTTTTAATATCTTCTGCTTCTGTTAGGTCCATACCATTTCTGCCCTTTATTGAGCCCATCTTTGCATGAAATATTCCCTTGGTATCACTAGTTTTCTTGAAGAAATCTCTAATCTTTCCCATATACGAAGCTTGGGCAGTGGCGACCTGGCACACTAAGTGCGGCCGAGAAGAGTTACCCCACGTCTGAGGTCAGGGGCAGCAGTCGAGAGTGCCAGGCTGTGATGGCACAGGAACGACTGAGAGGAACTGCCCAAGTCCAAGGTCAGAGGTGGCAGCCTAGAGGAGCCACCCCACACCCGAGGCCAGCGGCAGTGGCTGGGAGGAGCAACCTGAGGAGCGGTGACTGCACGGGCACAGGAGGGCCTAGAGGAGCTACCCCATGTTGAAGGTCAGGAAAAACGGCAGTAAG
>SJYC01021231.1:0-12960 GCA_006408675.1 Madoqua kirkii | reverse complement strand
GGGTCCTTCTCCTCCCGGTTACTGTCTTCGCGGCCCTGTGTGGGTTCAGAACCCAGCAGGACGAGCACAGTTCGCTTCTCCACAGTGGCTTCTCGGCACCGAGGGCGCCGTCAGTGTTTACGCGCAGGAGAAGGTGGTGTCTGGGGGGCATGGGAACTGGGTTGACTCCTGGCTTCCCTGCCGTCTCAGGCCTCCTCTCAGGACGGGAACGCCCCCTCCCCCTGTGCTGGTGGGAGGGAGTGCTGAGTCTGGTATGTCAGGGGCCTATGGCCTTGGGTGTCCAAGAAAGTCAGAACAGGAGGGTCCAGGAGGCCCAGAAATAGCAGGTGCTGGGGGCAGGGACCCAGAGCAGTTGTGGAGGACCCGGACTCTGCGTCTCTTGCCGCGACCCCTTGAGAAGAAGAGGGCTCCTGGGCCACTCAGCCCAGCCCGGACCCGCTGCCACCTGCCAGCGTTTCAGATATTACAGAGGAAACCGCCTCTTATTCGAGAATAATTCGGCTTCTCTCAGCAACCCCCTTGGGCCCTTTTCGTTTTTTTTTTCTATTCCCCTGACCTTTGACCCAGAAAGCCTCGGACCCGCTGCCACCTGCCAGCGTTTCAGATATTACAGAGGAAACCGCCTCTTATTCGAGAATAATTCGGCTTCTCTCAGCAACCCCCTTGGGCCCTTTTCGTTTTTTTTTTCTATTCCCCTGACCTTTGACCCAGAAAGCCTGCCCGCTGAGGGCATTCCAGACCCACCAGGCCTTGGAGGGAGAAAGCAAGGGTGTTCCTTCTTGGTCTCAGCACCTTAAGAGTCCTGTCTGGCTTAGGTCGGCCCCAGTGAAGGGTTCAGCTTGTTAGAGGAATGCCCCTTCTAGGCCTCACTGCCTTCCCTGGAGGACTTCTTCCCGCCTCCGACCTCCTCCACCAGCCCCTGGGATAGTGCTCCCTTCCCTGCTGGCTCCAGCTCCTCAGACAGCTCCTCAGACAGGCATTGACTCCTGTCCTCTCTGATGGGTATTTTCTGGGTGGGGGTAAGGAGGGAGGGACGAGCATGGCAGGGGTCCCAGGGAAGCAGAGTCAGCTGGGATGCTGTCCCTTCCCTGCTCATTACCCCTGCTGCAGAGCAGGTTAGAGGAGGAAAGCAGGCTGCGGTCCAGAAGGCTGGTGCGGAATGCTTTGTGCTCCACTTCCTCTCCGGGCATCTCTGTCTCCTCTTTCCTCTTTCCCTGCATGAGCCATTGTTGTCCCACGGACTTATTTCCTCTGCATGTGGTGAAGCAGAAGTGACTAGCGCTGCTGCCTCCACCGTAAGCCAGTCCTCTGTGTTCCGTCCTCAGAGACAGGGCTGCGGAGGGAACCTATGAGACCTACTTAGAACCAGAGAGGACTACCAGCCTGTGGAGGAGCTAGTGCAGGCAATTTATGCTGGAACAGGGGTGGATCAGGCCAAAGGAGAAAGAGACAGGCCAAAAGAGAGAAAAGGGAGGTGAGCACACAGGTGTTTGGGGCAACATTTCCCCCACCCCTGTTTGGACTCTCTTCAGTCTTAATTCTTCTCTGGCTATAGTCTTCAGCCTCATCATTTCTCTGTGCTCTGGTTTCCCAAGTTAAGTACAGAACTCTTTGAGATAATTCAGGGAGACGCCTGGAATGAAATCAGTGAGGCTGCTTTGCTTTGGCCTTCTTGAGCTGCATCAGTCAGGGCAGAGGGAGCTTAGGGTAATGTGTTAATTGGCGAGGAGGTTAAAGACTCTCAGATAAGCTCATGGAAACTCTCAGCTTAGAACAGTTCATAGTATCCTGCTGTGATCTTCCACTTGCAAAATCAGTGTCAGGGCTGCTGCTGCTGCTGCTGCTGCTGCTGCTTAGTTACTTCTGTTGTGTCTGACTCTGTGTGACTCCATAGACTGCAGCCTATCAGGCTCCCTCGTCCCTGGGATTCTCCAGGCAAAAACACTGGAGTGGGTTGCCGTTTCCTTCTCCAATGCCTGAGAGTGAAAAGTGAAAGTGAAATCACTCAGTTGTATCTGACTCTTAGTGACCCCATGGACTGCAGCCTACCAGGCTCCTCCATCCATGGGATTTTCCAGGCAAGAGTCCTGGAGTGGGTTGCCATTGCCTTCTCCATTGCAACCTAGTTCAACTCCTATGGAGACAAATAAGCAACATCTAAAAAAACAACGTATGCATTTACCCAGCAGTCCTATTTCTAGAAATTTGTGCAGAAAATGCACATTCACATATACAGAAAGGTGCACAAGGTCATTATTTAAGGCATATTGGTAATAAGGAAATCATTGGAATGATCAGTGTCTCTTTTTGTGTTCACTCAGTTGTGTGTGATTCTTTGTGACCCCAAGGACTGTAGCCAGGCTTCTCTGTCTTGAGGTTTTCCAGACAAGAATAATGGAGCTCGTTGCCATTTCCTACTCCAGGGGATCTTCATGACCCAGGGATCTAAATCGTGTCTTCCGTATCACCTGCATTGCACGTGGATTCTTTACCACTGTGCCATCTAGGAAGTCTGGAAACTATCAATGCCCATCTTTAGTAGACACAGTGGAGTACTATGCAGCCAAAAAAATGAGTAGGAGCTCTATGATCTGATATGTGATACCTAGGATATGCTATTAAGTAAAAACAGCAAGATGGAAAACAGTGTGCATAGTATGTCATCTTTGGGTTGAGAGAGTGGGAGAAATGTGGCGCTTTTTTTGACAAACTGATTCATACATACACAGAGGAAGGATAAACCAGAAATTAATTAATTAAAATGGTTACCTACAGAGGGTAGGTAGAAAGAAGTTAAAGAGGCTAGAGATTGGCATGAAACTTTACTGATACCTTTTTAGACTTTTGAATTTTTAACCAGGTAAATATTTTATGGATTCGCAAATTAAAGTAGATCAAAAAGAAAGAAAAAAGCAGACTCTAAAGCTGACTGCAACAGAAATAAAGATCCTAACTGAATATCCATTTGATTACAAATAAGAGAGTTAATTCTAGTAGCTTTTTAGTTTGGTGCCCTGACCCTATATCCATACTGAAATGTATATTCTAAGGATAAAAAGAACTGCAAAAAAATCTGAGAGAACTTTGTGGTATTGGGGTAATAAAATGGAAGCTTTTCTGATTATTGTAGGGTAGCTCAAAGAAGTAATTATGTTGATATTTCTGGAAATCAGAGTTTCACTCTGGAAGAAGAGAGACAAAAATGGGGGAGGGTGAGGCAAAACCCTGTGATTTTTTAAATGAATCCCCTAGTTCTCTTCCCTGGAAAGGTCCAGAAGCAATGCTATGCAGTAGCACTGAACACACCTAGTGCTTGGAATTTTATTTCTAAGTACCACCTTCCATTAAAAGAAAGCAATGCTCCTTGGAGAAATAGCTGATTCCAAGTGTGGGACTGGGAATGTAATAGAGTGTAAGACACTGAATAAAAGATTCCTTGAGTCCATTCTGAAAGTTCAAAAGGAGCAGGGAGGAGTGGGGAGAGAAAACCCTGTAAAGATAAATGCCAATGAAGTGTGGAAGTGAGGACAGAACTTTAAACTTACCCGTTTGCAGCCCTAAAGTAAGAGCTGATTTGGGCTAGACTTACTAATGGATGCCAAGACCACTGGGTGAAAGGCTGGTCTTAGTGTGTTGCCTCACGGTTACCCCCTAGAAAAGGAAACACCTGTCTTTACAATAGGGCAAGACTGCTCGGACCACCTTATCCAAGTAACCAAAGGTCAGCAGTAGGGGAAACAGCTGGCGCTAATTCCTCCTGATGGTCTTGCTGTAAGAAGTTCTACCATATCACCTATGCTCTTGACAAAATGTTTATCCTGATTCTAATCACGAGGAGATAAAAGACAAATCTAGAATGAGAGCCCTTCTTTTTTATTTCTTTACATGCCCATCTAACAAATTTATTCACTTTTTAACTGTTCCTATGTGATAAAAGTCACACTTTTTGGTGTGCAGTCCTGTGAGTCTGGACAAAAGCGATCATCCTGTAATCACCACCACCGTGAGACTGTTGTTCAGTTGCTCAACTCTTTGCAACCCTATGGACTGCAGCACGCCAGGCTTCCCTGTCCTTCACCATCTCTCAGAGCTTGCTCAGACCCACGTCCACTGAGTCGGTGATGCCATCCAGCCATCCTCTGTCATCCTCTTCTCCTGCCTTCAATCTTTCCCAGCACCAGGGTCTATTATCTTATGAAAGACTGTAATGTGCCGTGACATACTGAACCACAATATTTGCCTTTCCCACACATCCTACGGATGGAATTGCACAGGATGTGATCTTTTGTGTCTGACTTTAAGCATGGCACAGTTCAGATCCTCCTGTGTTCTTTTGGGTCTCAAGAACGTGTATTACACAGTAGATGTCCATTGTTTCAGTTTGTTTATCTGTTCACTAGTTTAAGGAGATTTTATTTGTTTCCAAGTTTTTGGAGATTGTGAATAAATTCACTATAAACATTGGACTCAGGTTTTTGTGGGAAAATTCTTTAGAGTTGTAATTTATAAGAAACTGTTGGAATGTTTTCCAAAGTGGCTCTACTATTTTGAACCAACATGGCATGATAATTCCATTGGCTCTGCATTCTTACCAGCACTTAGTATGGTCACCTTTTTGAAGCTAATCTATCAGATGTTTAGAGGTATGAAATTAGTTGGTGGTAGACTATTATTTGACGTCATCAGCCCGAAATCTTGAAAAACCTAGTAAGAAATAAGGCAGGCATCTCTGGATGTTAGCAACCAAAAAAAAAAAAAAAAATCTGCTGCAGTAGGATGAGAGTCATTCTCCATGACAACTGAGACTTCAAAAATGTGAATTATTAAAGAAACATTAAAATTGTGTGTTTGGAGAGAAGGGTAGAGAGACTAAAACCTCTTTAGCTTTAAATAGGTATTTTAGTCAAATGCAATGCATAAACCTAATTGGATCTTGGGTCAGAAAAAAAAATTAGAAGACCATAAAAGACATTCTGGGACAACTGGGAAATGTTTAATATAGATATTAGATGACATATAATTATTGTTAATCTTTATAGGTGTGCTAATGGCCATGATAATGATTTTATAAGAGCATATATTTATGCAAAAGTATTAAAGGGCACAGTGTCTGCAAGTGGTTTTCAAATGGTTCAGCAAACAAAAGTATGTGTGTATGTGTGTATTTATATACATCAAGCGGGCACACAAGATGCTAACAATTGGTGAATTTAAGTGAAGGGTCTGGAGTTCCTCATTGCACTGTGTTTTTCAACATTTTAGATTTGAAATGTTTCCTAACACCAAGGTAGGGAGAGAAGTACATGCCAAGGAGGACCGTTGCATTCCTAGATTCCCTCACTCACCAGTGACTGAACCAACAGCGCGTCTGCTCTCAGCTCCCTCGCCGGCACACAGCACCCTCTGGGAAGTTTTTGTTTTCCCTTCACCGCCTTAGCATCAGGCTCTTCTTTCTGGGGGGGAGCAGCTTGGGCAGCCCAGAGTAGCAGGTGGACGCAGGCGCTTGCCTGCGGGGCCGCGGCCAGATGCGGAGGCTGAGGCCCGGAGGCTCCAGAATCACCGCTTGCCCTCTGAGAACGGCCCTCTGTGTAAGAGAAGGGACCCACTATGGTTCAGAAGTTGCTTCTGCCAACCTTTTACCTCCCTTCTGAATTCTACAATGAGGTGCCTGAGGGAACCCAGCTGTGGCTGCCCTGAGCCTTCTAGGTGGGCTAGGCAAGGGCGCCTGGACTGTCCCCTGCTGGAAACAGCACAGGGGCTGCAGAATCACTAACCCAAATCAATAGGAAACTCAATTGATGAGGCAAATATTCAAAGAGAATATCTAAAAATGAAAAAAATACAAGAAAAGAAATTAATATATATGAATTGCTTGAAATAGTATTTTGCAGCCAAAGATAAAATTAATGAGTTGTAAAATATTTCTGAGTAATTACATAGACAATGGAAGATGGAAGAAATGAAGATGGAAAATGCTGAAAAACTACAGAAGTATAGAATATAGAACAGAGATTGGGCAAAGAGTAAATATATTAGGCTTTGTGGCCCACATGGTCTGTGTTATAACTACTTAACTCTGCTGTTGTAAAGAATTACAGACAATATATTAATGAATGGCTGTGGCTGTGTGCCAGGTTAACTCTATTTACAAAAAGAGATAGCAGTCAGATTTGGCTCAGGTTGTATAGTTTGCCTACACTGGGAATAGAGTAAAAAGATTCCAATATACACTTATGACAATGTTTAAAGAGGCAATGGTTTAAGAATTGATGAGATATACTCATTATTAATATAAGTGAGGCCTAAAGAATCCCAAGAAGGATATGTAAAATTCACCATTAGACACATGATAATGAAACTATATAATACCAGAGATAAATAATGTTTAAAGTAACCAAAAAGATAAATTAAGGGAAGGACAATTAGAGTGACAATAGATTTTTCAACTTCAACAATAAAAGCAAGAGGATGGTGAAATAGTATCTTCAAAGTTCTGAAGCAAAAAACTGCTAACAATATTCTGTCATCAGTGGAAATCTGTGAAGAATGAGGGCAAAATAAAGCCCTTTGTAGACAAACAAAACCAGGTTTCTACCAGTAAGATTTCAACGAAGGCAACTTCTAAGGGAAATAGTTCAAGAAGAAGAAAAATTACCCAAAAAGAAGGTTCAAGGAGGAATGATGAGCAAAGGAAGTTGTAAACATGGTGCTAAATCTATTACAACCAAAATAAGGATAACAGTGTCTAATTTCTAATGATAAAATGAAGCTATACATTAAAATTGCCCGTAACAATAGGGTATCAATTGGGAGATAGAGTCCCAAGTGTTCTAAGCTCCTAGTGTAGTTTGGGAAGAGGTTAAAGATGTTGTTTATCAGAAGTTTCCAAGTTAAATGTACATTCTAGGATTCTTGGGATTTCTAGGCTAAGACAAAAACTAGGAATAATGCAACTTCCAAACTAGTAGGGGGGATGAAAATGGAAAGAAATAAAAGAATGAAGATAATAGGAAATGTGGCAGTTAAAAAAGGTTCAGACTGTGACACAGAAGAAAGTAATGGGTATTACCATTTATTGAGTAGATGCTGTTAGTCATTTTGAATCATTAATCTTCATAATTTCATGTAAAGTACAAAGTAGACATTAAAATTTTCAGTTTCTCTTATTACTGCATGCCTACGCTTAAAACAAGAACTGGAACTTAGTAATGACTCATTTATTGAGGAAAATTAAATGGGAGTGAATATTGATTCCTATCTAAACACGAGCAAACTGAGGCTCTGAGAAACAGGAGGAAAAGAAAAGCAACAGACAGTATGAAAGTGAAACTCGCCTCTTAAGGGGTTGTGAGCACAAATGCCCCTCTGGTTTCCTATCTGTGAAGGTAAGTCAACAGTGCATGACACACAGCAGTCTTCATCGGATGCTCCGTGCTCACCAAATGGTGAATGCCGTTGCTGGAGGACTTGGGCAGAGTCCAGCCCAGGTGTGTGGACTCAGCCACACCTACTTTCCCCTCTACCGTGTGCAGACTTTGCCACTCTTCTCTGGTGCAGAAGTGTCCATGTAAGAGCTGAGAGCATAAGCTGTGGAGGCAGGCAGACCTGGGTTCATGGCCTAGCTTGACTGCTATAGGACTTTAGTTTGCTGTAGGACTTGGGGCCTCCACTTCTGCAACCGTTTAAAGGGGATGAAAACAGCTATTAAGAAAGGTGAGCTTCCCAGGTGGCGCAGTGGTAAAGAATCCACCTGCCAGTGGAGGAGATTGGTTTTGATCCCTGGATCGGGAAGAACCTCTGGATTAGAAATGGCTACCTGGTTGAGTGTCCTTGCCTATAAAACCTCATGGACAGAGGAGCCTGGTGGGTGACAGTCCACGGGGTTGCAAAGGGTGGAGCATGACTGAGCGACTGAGCGAATGCACATTAAAAAAAGGTGATTGGGCTTGCAGGGTGGTCTAGTGGCTAAGACTCCGTCTGCCAGTGCAGAGAGCATGGTTTGACCCCCGGTCTGGGACGATCCCACCTGCTGCAGGACAACTAGGCCTACACGCCCAGCATAACCACTAAAGCATCCTGGAGCTCATGCTGCACCGCCGGAGAAGCCAGCACCATGAGGAGCCCGAGTCCCACAGCCCGGGAGGAGCTCCTGCTCGAGACTAGAGAAAGGCTCCACGCGGCAGTGAAGACCCAGCACAGCCACAGTTAAATAGTCTTTTTTTTTTTTTAAAGGTGTTTGTAAGATTGTGAGACTGCATGCCAATCACTTTGATGGTGCAGATCACAAATTAGGTCCCAGTTTAATATGAGAGAGAGTAGGCGCTTTAGGGAACAGTAGGAAGAGAATCGTGTCTAACACTAGAGTAGAGATTAATCTGGGTGACCTTAAGGTGTTCATTTCTTCCTTAAGCAGAAGCAAGGGAAATACTGCAGTGCATCGCCACTCACTCTGACTGGTGAGCAGGCCTCTAGTGACTCCAGATCCAGCAGTTGAAATGGACTGATTGATAGCATTAAATAATAGCCATAGTAATTATCTCTGAGTACTTACTATGTGGCAGCACTGTGTGCTTTTACAGAGGTTATTTAATTATCTTAAAATCTTGTGAAGTATTTTAAGTGGGTTTACTATTATTATCCCCATTTTATCAATGCTAAAATGTAAGTACAGAGACAGTAACTCCCAGGGTCAAGCAGATAGTGATGGTGGATCCGGGATTTGATCCTGTCTTATCACTGCACTGTATCTTGAAAGGTGACTGAGCGAAAGAGCTCTCGTGTCTGGAAAGCACCTTCAAGGCAACATTATGGGAAAAGTGTGGCCCTTGTCAAATTCTGATTTGGATTCTGGCCCTGCTTTACTACATGGCCAGTGAAGTGAAGTCGCTCAGTCGTGTCCGACTCTTTGCGACCCCATGGACTCTTGCCCACCAGGCTCCTCCATCCATGAAATTTTCCAGGCAAGAGTACGGGAGTGGGTTGCCATTTCCTTCTTCAGGGGTTCTTCCTGAACCAGGGATTGAACCCGGCTCTCCCGCATTGCAGGCAGATGCTTTTACCATGTGAGCCACCAGGGAAGCCCTGTGGCCAGAGACAAGGTATTTAACCAGTTTTCTTCTTTGTAAAATAAGGGGGGTGGTATCTGCTTCCCAGGTTTGTTGGGAGGATCAAGGGAGGTCATACATGATGTACTCAGAAAGACTGAGAACCCTGTATTTTCATCTTGAGTCAGGAAGCTGTGCCTGGTCTAAGCAGAAACTGACATGCTCTGAGCTGATAATGGGGCGACTTCGGGAGAATGAGTAGATGAAGGCTGACTCTTTTATCTGCTGCTTTAAAGGATGCGTTGAGTGTCAGGATGGTGAGTTGTCTAATGTGCTAGACCCTCTGTGGGCTCTCAGCTCTGTGCGAGTCTGGGATAGCTGCCCTCTGGGCCACTGGGCCTCTGCCTCCGCTGTCAAGATGGGGCTGAGCTCCTGGTGGCCGCAGCAAGTGGGTTCCACAGTCCTGAGCTAGACTGTTTCTTCCCTTCTCATCTCTTTGTACCAATGCTATTCTGTTTGCTTTCTCATCTTTTTAAAAAATTTATTATGGTAAAATACACATAAAATGTACCCTTTTAAACCATTTTTTAAATGCACAGTTCAGTAGTGTTTATTACACTCACATTGTTTTGCTACCATCACCACTATCCATTTCCAGAACTTTTCATCATCCCAAATAAAACCTGTACCATTAAACAGTAATCCATGTACATCACCCAGCCCCCACCCCCAACTGAGCCTGGGCAGCCCCCACGCTGCTTCCTGTGTCTATGAATTTGTCTAGAGTAGGCACTTTGCATAAGTGAACTCATGCAGTGCTCGTCCTTTGTTTCTAGCGTCTGTACTTTGCATAACTTTTTCAGGTTTTATTCATGTTGTGGCATATATCAGAATTTCATTCCTTTTTAAGGCTGAGTGATATTTCATCGCATCGATTGATACAGTGTTGGATATGCAACATTTTGTTTATCCATTCATCTGTTGATGAATGCTCCCTTTTCTTTAATCTTTTCTTTCGGTGCATCATAACTTGAAATAATATGGAGAGAGCAGCTTCTTTCCCTGCAGTAGAACACGGAGGGGGTCACTGTCCCAGAAGGTGAGGGCAGGTGCAGCTAAGCGTGCTGTTTGTAAACTCTGCTCTGAAGCCTCTACTGGCTTTCACCCTTCCAGAAGTCTCTTCCCAACAGGTACTTACTGTGCTGACATCAGCCGACCCAGAAGTGCTCGTGAGAACAGAGGGCAGGGTTACCTGGGCATCGAGCCTGCCTTTACCGCCTTCCTGGGGACAGAGCCGGCCTTGCCCCAGAGGCGCTCCACTGTCAGTGCTGCAGGCACAGGGTATAGAGATTCTAGAGCAGCTTTGGATTTCCTGTTTATATTTTTGAGCATTTGTATGCTTTGTTTTGTCTATTTCTTCTTAACAGTCTGTGTCATTTCTGTCTCCTGCTTGGCAGGTCAGTATTTCTGTGTGTACTATACTATAATCTCAGGGTTTCTGAATAGACACGTGTCCGGTCTTCTTTATTTAGACTTTTGTACCTGGGAGTTCCCTTAGAAGGCGCTCTTCCTTTCTCTGAGTCTTCCCTCCTCCTGTTTTTGTCTCCCTTCTCTGCTTTCCCTCCTACAGCCCCTCGTTGCACCAGAGCTTTGGAGCCTTTATCTGGACCACAGTCTGTGCGCCCAAGGTGGCCCCGACTCCAATGGTGACTTATCTTCAGGGTGTCTCACAGCTTCCTCTCAGAGGGAGTGGAGCACCTATGCTAACCCTCTGAGCTCATCAGGGTAGGAATCTCCCTGCTCCAGTGTCCTGGACGGGGCCTAAAATTATCTGATTGTTTCATATAGGCTGCTCTCATCTCTTATTTTGGTTTCTGTCCACTTTTTAAATAGGAGCTTGTAACGTGTAGTGTGTCTTAGTTTCCAGGCTCTTCCTGTGCTTGTGTGCCTTAACTGAGTTATATCACCTTTAAGACCCTGTGTGATAAAATCTGTAGAAGGAATATCATCAGTCCTGTTTATTTTTTTTACTTTTATTTTTTTAGATTTTAAACTTTTGTTGGGACATAGCCAATTAACAATATTGTGATAGTTTCAGGGTAATAGCAAAGGGGCTCAGCCCAAGATAGACATGTATCCATTCTCCCCCAAATTCCCCTCACATGCAGGCTACCACACAGCACTGAACAGAGTTCTTGTACTATTCTGTAGGTCCTTGTTGTTTATCCATTTTGAATATATTAATAGCAGTGTGTACTTGTCTATTCCAAACTCCCTAACTATCCCTTCACACCATAGTCCTGCTTATCCTTAAAGGCTGTTTCAGATCACGTCAAAGTGCTCTGAAACTATAAAGCAGTATGCAGACATGAGTTCTTACCACAGTCGTCTTTGACTCTCATGAACTTTTCTGCCTTCCTCCTTGGTTTTCCTGACACCAGAAAACCTCAGGCAAACTCCCCAGATATGGCTGCAAAAGTTGGAGATTCTGGAGAGATCCGTGAAGGGGGAGTATCAGTATCCTCCTGGTACAGAGAGCCAGGATCCAGAACAGGTACTAAGAAGGGTAAGAACAAGGTACCCAGAGGTACCGGGAGCCCCTGACAAAGAGTCGGCCTTGGTTGCCTCCATTCTGCTAAAGCTTTTTAATGCACCTGATCTTCATCCAAAGGCAATGGGCCTTTGGATACAAAAGAAGTAATCACCTCCCAACCTAATATGAGGTCAGTTACTTACTTTCACTATCTCCTTTTTCCAGATGGGAAAATTAAGACCTAGGAAGGATGGGTTTGGATGAGAGTGGCTGAGGGGAGGCTAGTCTAGTGCTGCTCAGGAAGACCCGCGGGGCGGAGCCTGGGGCTGCAGGCACCGGCAGGCTTCCTTAGGCATTTCTTAGAATCCAGTGATCCAAGGCAGTGTGTCAGGCTGACAGTGAAGTGTCACTGCCAGCCTGTAAGGCACCTCTCTAATGATGTTAGCAAGGTGCTGCCTTCAGATGAACCCAGCTCGTGGATGCATAACCCACCTGGCAGAGCTTGGCGTATCTCATCTCCCAGTGCCCTGCTTACTATGGGCTCATCATTTTCTGGGTACACTGTGCACACCCGTGTGCTGTATGGAGCAGCTCTGGAAAGCTCCCCTTTGCATATGGTGTGGGTGGGGCGCAGAGCTGGGGGGTAGGGGTTTCTGTGAGTGAGCTCGTCCTGGCTGCCAGTTGGCCTGTGGGGCAGACCTTGGAGGTGCCGGATACACACGGGTGGATGGGTAAGGGAGGCATTTCCACCCTTCGTTGACGCCTAATGCAGATTCCTTTGCGTTATCTGCCCCGTTTTCCCACATGGACTGCAGTCTCTTTGTCCCAGTGCCTGGCACAGTATTTGACTGATAGAAGCTTCAGTGTGAAATGAGGGGATTTCCATCAGGCTCTTCCCAAAGGGGAAGGACTGGGGTTCTGGGAGATGTTTGCTCTAGTTGGTAGGAAACACAGAGGATCTGCTCCCTGAAAAGGCAAGGAATTTAACTCTGGAGTGTACTCACTGATAAACCTGCCTCCTAGCTCGTGGCCAGTCAACCCCCAGCCCTACCCTGCTTTGAGAAGCTAGCAGGGCATATATGGTACTTAACCTACAAAGGTCCTACAGTCGCCGCTTCTGGGTGTAGAGAATCCTGGTCAGCTCTGTCCTTTCCACCTCTCTTGTGTGAGTCAAGCTGTCAGGAACTCTGGAGGAGGCATCCAGGGGGTTCATGTACAATGCAGAGAGCTGTCACAAGCACGAAAGGGAATTCCTAGGCCAGGTGGCCCCGTTCAGCTGAGCACTCCTGCTGGAAAGATGTGGTGGCATTCTGGAACTCGACACTCTTCTGCCCCGTCTGGTCCTTTGGAGTGAGAATCAGGAGTCCCGACCGGGGCCTGGGC
>SJYC01021229.1:0-12727 GCA_006408675.1 Madoqua kirkii | reverse complement strand
GAAGTAGTGAGGGAGAAAGTGTCCTCCCCGTCCTATTCCGCCGCCATCTTTTTTCCCAGCCTCAATTATTTTAATCAAATGATGTGATTATATTTTTCAAATATCATGACTAGTAATTATAGAGGCATGTACCTCACTCACTGTAAAGAAATCTGTGATCCAAAACCTGAAACTTTTATACCAGTCCCTTTCCTCAGCATTGTATGTGATTGTTGACATTCACAATAGTCTCTCTGTCGAGGTTCTTCTACATAAAAACATATTTATTGCTTGTCAAATGATTTGCTTAAAAAATAATAAAAAGTAACTTATTTGGTTTACCAGAATTCAATTATGTGCATTCGAGGAGTATATACACAGATTAAAGTGAGAGAGTACAGCATATATGCCTTTGAGTTTGTCTGGAAACATTCTCATGATGATGATTTTATGAATTTTTGCTCTGTTCTCATGAAAGATATTTTTTTTGAGGTCTTTCATTTTCCTAATATGAATAGATAGGAATAACTTGAGTGTGGAAAGGCTCAGGAAATTAACCTAGGTTGGAAAGGTTTGAAATCAAACACTTTGCTCATTACATAATTTATTCTTTGGGAAAAAATATTTATTGAGTGTCTACTATATTAGACATTGTGCTGGGTGCTGGGGCTGTGTGAGGAAAGAGGACAGAATGGGCTTCCAGTCCAAAATGGGCAAAATCCATGCTCTTTAGGGCATTCCCCGCTACACACCAATGTTTTTCCAAGTTCTTCCAATGGTGGAACCCACTAATTCAAACTGTATCTTATCTAGAAGTTCAGTATCTAGAAAAGAATGTTTGAGTTATTCTGGAGAAAGGGAGTACAGAGCACCCCATGAATCCTAATCTCCAAATGTAGCTCTTGATATTCCATGGAATATAGTTTGAATACTGTTGACCTACATGGAGGTGGCAAACATATTTCACAGAAAGATTTTGCTGGACATGGCCATCATATTAAAAATAAAACCCTCAAACTATTTGCCAATATTTACAAAATGAAAAAGATCTAGGGTTCTGGATTTTCTGAAAAAAATTGGCAGATCTGGCCACAGTGAACTTTCCTTTTCCCACATTTGGCTACAATTCACCATGGACTCCATCACTCCCTGCTTATTGAGTGCTGTTTTCTTGCCCTAATTTATAACAGCTGCCTTGAGCTTGTAGGGTATTCTGTTTATAACCTCAACTTCCGATCTGAGAATTTAATCAATGTAAAATAGTCACAATTGAGATCAGAATAACCCTTTACATTTATCTAACTCATAGGATTATATTCCCATGCATAGCAAATATTGTTTTCAATTTTGATTAATGGAAGCAGAATTTTATATATAATTAAATGCAGCAATGTCTATAGTGTACATTATATGTGTGAGCATACTCATTTAATCCTCACTTCACATCTCTTCTAAGAGATAATTTTTCTCCTGCTCTACAGATAAGAGATACAGAAAACTCTACTGTGATTTTAGTTCCTAAAACTTTACATGTACATTAATTCCCACTTCAATCACAATTTATATTGTGCTGTTCTGAGTTTATATGCTAACAAAAGGAGAGTGGAGTATTTTGTGTGAAAACAGTATCTTTTGTTTCACTGGTTGCTATGTGACTCTGCCTCTTCTTGCTTAAATAGGGGAAGGTGGTAATCTTGGAGGGAAAAAGAAACTGTTAAAATTGTCTTCTCTGTAATTTCTCATTTCCGTTCCTTTTAAATTCACCTAGTTCCTCTGAATCTCTTACAGTTTTTCTGTTTGGGATGAGAGAAGAATTGTTTTAAAGAATTGATTAGAAGATTAACTTGCTAAAAGAATTTCCTTCCAAAGTACAGACTATCCAGATAGAATAGGCAATATTATTCATTTTCCAAGAAATTACTCACAAAATTATAATTTTTGGTCATGTATATATCCGATGAAATACTTATTTTAATGTACGTTTTGGAGAAAAATGATTAAAAGATTAGCCCACCTGAAACACATAAGCATTTATTATATTTTAGAAACTAAACACATTTCCCTTATATGTATCAGACTTTTTCAAAGTAGATTGATTTTACTTTTGCTTCTGTGGTAGAAGCCAAATTCTTCACATGAAAAATAAAAATGCAAGTTCATTATTCATAGAATTTTCTATGAGATCTTTTTCTCAAATCTAAAAGTAATGCTGGAGTTTTGCCTTTTTTTTTTTTTCTCCCTGAATCCTAAAAGAGGTTGGTACTACTTGTAGGATTCAAACTTTTTTCTCTCTTCTGTTTTCTTTCTTCTTGGGCCATTCTATACAAGATGCTGCTTGCTAGAAGCAAAACCTGCCTAGGTTGCTCCTGATGGCATTCATTTCGAAGTAAAGTATTTCTAAGGGATTCATATGGACATTTGTTAAGGAAAATTCATTCCTGTTTTCTGACATGAATCCCTTTCTCATTTTTTTTTTTTTCTCCCTGAATCCTAAAAGAGGTTGGTACTACTTGTAGGATTCAAACTTTTTTCTCTCTTCTGTTTTCTTTCTTCTTGGGCCATTCTATACAAGATGCTGCTTGCTAGAAGCAAAACCTGCCTAGGTTGCTCCTGATGGCATTCATTTCGAAGTAAAGTATTTCTAAGGGATTCATATGGACATTTGTTAAGGAAAATTCATTCCTGTTTTCTGACATGAATCCCTTTCTCATCATTCTAGCCACTTCTTCCACTGAGGTAAAAAGGTGAGAAAATTCATAGCCCTCAGCATTAGGATTCTACCCTTTGAAGATCCACATTTGGTACCATGGATGACAAACATGTCATATCTTTTGATTTGGATGGGATTTGTTTCTATCAGTTTGTTCATTTATTCATTCATTTAGTTACTGTCTACTCCAGGATCTCAAAGAATTATGTACTTCATCCTCCTAGAATGATAATTCTGTTTCTTACCTTTATTTTTGGTTCTTTAATTAGTATCTTGCTCTTATTCCCTGAACTATAAACTTAATGACTCTAGAGACTTTTGTACTTTTATTGCTGACCATTGGAAACCTAAGGTCTATCAAGGTGCCTGTTGAATATCTACTGAGTGAATACACGGGGCTTTCCAAGAAGCACAGTGGTAAAGAGTGCCTGCTAATGAAGGAAGACATAGGAGACATGGGTTTGAGATCCCCTGGAGAAGGGAATGACAGCCCACTCCAGTATTCTTGCCTGAGGAGTCCCATGGGCAGAGGAGTCTGGCAGTGCAATCCGTGGAGTTGCAGAGTTGTACACGACTGAGCAACTGAACATGTACACGAGTGACTATATGGATGAGCACAGTCTTTGTCCCCCATTTGCTGGACCTTTGTTTTGCTCCGAACTTTCTACAGTGACCTGGGAGGCCCTGCAAAACTCAGCCCTGGTCATCTCCCTGACTTCTAATCTTACTACCTATTTTCACCTTTGCACACTTTGGCACTGAGCTATGCTTTATTATGGTTAAAAAGCATATATATTTTCTTCTGGGATGTTGTGTGGTTTCATATTGATATTCATATTGATAGCTAAAAAGAAAGAGAGGAAAAATAAGTTTGGTGTTTAAGAAAGGTCATGGGCTTTGGGAATTGCATCAGAATTCAAACCATAGACCAGCCAGTTAGTGGTTGTTGGACCTTGGGCCCATTTAAAAGGTTGCCGAATCTCATTTCCCAGTCTCTAAAATGGAGCTACGGTTGTTGCAGAAATGTTATGAGGATTAGACATAAAGTGACAAAATGCCTGGCATATAGAAGTTATTTGAAATAGTAATAATGATCATCATATGCAGCACAATTACACTAATCAGCTGTTGTTGTGTAACAAATATCCACATAATCTCAGAGCATAAAATATTAGCCTTTTTTTTTCCTTCATGTCTCTGTGGAATAACTGGGGGTACCTTTGATTCATCTTAGCTAACCCACTATACAACTAGGAGTCAGCTGATATTGGCTGGGAATCTCAGAGCTGTGAAACCAATCTGCTTCTATAAATTATGTTTCACAAGGGCATAAGAGAGGGAAGTGATAGCACAGGTGATTTGTATGTATTATTATGATTTATTTATCACACAGCTACTATATGTCTCTTAAATCCTTTTTAGCTATCTAATCATTCATTATTTTCTCAAGTTATATTCCATTTTGAAAACATGCCAAAATTCTCAAAGGGCAACATTCTTATGGTGCGACACCTTGTATTCTAGAGAAAATTTCATTCATAAATGACTATGAGCTGTAAATAATCTGAAGTGTTCTAGTGATATTGTCATAAATTACTTAGTAAAGTTTGGGGAATTAGCTTAGTTACATGTTTTAATTAACTTGCCCCACTGGCAGCATATTTTCCCTAATAGGTTTACAGTTCCTCTTAGACTTACAGTAAATCCTTCATTTTTCCCTTATCTCCATTATTTGTGTAAGCCATATTCCCATCGAGGATATTTGCTTTTGCAACCACAAATGTTGGATGGGATACAGTTATTTTGGCAGTAGTTTTCAGTATTTGAAACAAATCTGTATCTTTATTTAATTTCTCTACTACTTGAAAAATTGAAATGTGGGTCTAGATAAAAATTTTTTATATTGTTTCCTATAGTGATAAGGTTATGTTTAGTGACTAATTGCAGAGTATAAAATAATTCATCTTGGAAGACATGGCTAAGACTTTTGGAAGTTGTAGCTTTCTTCATTTCAGAATTTACTTAATTCAACTTTTTTAAAAACTTTTTTTTTTCATGATTAGGAATAGTTATTGAGTTTGCAATCATATATTTTTCAACTTTTTAAGCAATTTGTTAGTTATAAGTAAGCCTTTTAGAAATAAATCAACAAAATTGACCAATTTAGGGTCTAATTATCTTATTGTTAGGATCAATGCTGAATAGATTGATTTTTTGATAGTAGTAAATATTGACTAAGTGCTTGCTATGTTCAAGAATCATGATGAACGTGGTCTGTGGCTTATCTCATTTAATTCACATAGTACTGTATATGGTAGGTACACCAGATGAATTTATAAATAAACCAAAATCCAAAGAGATTGTGTAACTTAGCTGGTTAGACAGCTAACAAGTAGCAGAGCTAGGAATTACTGTAGGTAGACTGATTTCAAATCCTGGGTTGTGAAACATGATAAGGTAAAACCTGCTGATATGAATTTATCCTTAGTAAAACAGAAATGGTATGGACCTAACAGAAGCAGAAGATATTAAGAAGAGGTGGCAAGAATACACAGAAACTGTACAAAAAAGATCTTCATGACCCAGATAATCATGGTGATGTGATCACTCATCTAGAGCCAGACATCTTGGAATGTGAGGTCAAGTGGGCCTTAGAAAGCATCACTATGAATGGTTAGTGGAGGTAATGGAATTCCAGTTGAGCTATTTCAAATCCTGAAACATGATGCTGTGAAAGTGCTGCACTCAACATGTCAGCAAATTTGGAAAACTCAGCAGTGGCCACAGGACTGGAAAAGGTCAGTTTTCATTCCATTCCCAAAGAAAGGCAATGCCAAAGAATGCTCAAACTACCACACAATTGCACTCATCTCACATGCTAGTAAAGTAATGCTCAAAATTCTCCAAGCCAAGCTTCAGCAATACATGAACTGTGAACTTTCAGATGTTGAAGCTGGTTTTAAAAAAGGCAGAGGAACCAGAGATCAAATTGCCAACATCTGCTGGATCATGGAAAAGGCAAGAGAGTTCCAGAAAAACATCTATTTCTGCTTTATTGACTATGCCAAAGCCTTTGACTGTGTGGATCACAAGAAACTGTGGAAAATTCTGAAAGAGATGGGAATACCAGATCACCTGACCAGCCTCTTGAGAAATCTGTATGCAGGTCAGGAAGCAATAGTTAGAACCGGACATGGAACAACAGACTGGTTCCAAATAGGAAAAGGAGTATGTCAAGGCTGCATATTGTCACCCTGCTTATTTAACTTCTATGCAGAGTACATCATGAGAAACACTGGCCTGGAAGAAACACAAGCTGGAATCAAGATTGCTAGGAGAAATATCAATAACCTCAGATAGGCATATGACACCACCCTTATGGTAGAAAGTGAAGAGGAACTAAAAAGCCTCTTGATGAAAGTGGAGAGTGAAAAATTTGGCTTAAAGCTCAACATTCAGAAAACAAAGATAATGGCATCTGGTCCCATCACTTCATGGGAAATAGATGGGGAAACAGTGGAAACAGTGTCAGACTTTATTTTGGGGGCTCTAAAATCACTGCAGATGGTGACCGCAGCCATGAAGTTAAAAGACGCTTACTCCTTGGAAGAAAAGTTATGACCAACCTAGATAGCATATTCAAAAGCAGAGACATTACTTTGCCGACTAAGGTCCCTCTAGTCAAGGCTATGGTTTTTCCTATGGTCATTTATGGATGTGGAGGTGGACTGTGAAGAAGGCTGAGCAGTGAAGAATTGATGCTTTTGAACTGTGGTGTTGGAGAAGACTCTTGAGAGTCCCTGGGACTGCAAGGAGATCCAACCAGTCCATTCTGAAGGAGATCAACCCTGGGATTTCTTTGGAAGGAATGATACTAAAGCTGAAACTTCAGTACTTTGGCCACTTCATGCGAAGAGTTGACTCACTGGGAAAGACTCTGATGCTGGGAGGGGCTGGGGGCAGGAGGAGAAGGGGATGACAGAGGATGAGATGGCTGGATGGCATCACGGACTCGATGGACGTGAGTCTGAGTGAACTCCGAGAGATGGTGATGGACAAGGAGGCCTGGCGTGCTGCGATTCATGGGGTCTCAAAGAGTCAGACATGACTGAGCGGCTGAACTGAACTGAAGTAATATCATACACAGAATATTGATTTTTAAAAGAAAAGTACAAGTAAAAGTGCACCAGATGTATCATAATTTGTTAGACGTAAAATGTAAGTGCTGTACTTAACAATTTGGGGATAGCTTGTGTTTCATTAGTCATTCTAGTGTAATATCTATGAAAAATTGTTTTAATATTTAGAAGAGTTTTATCTCCTTAATATATCCATCTTCATGATGGTAAGCAAGCTGTGGGCTTGCCCACATTAGTTTTATAATGTACTTAGAACAGTTTTCCCCTCCTTCAGATAATTCTAGGGTGTGATATGAGGTACTGTCATATTTTTCAACATAGGAAATGCCTGTGAGATTTAAAGTGATCCTTTTCAGATAGCAGCATAAATTCATCTGAGTCCCTGAACTCAGATATGAAACAATTCTGAAACAATCTTCCAATTGAAATAAAACATGGACAATATGAGAAAAATAAATTCAAGACAGAGCTCATCACAAAGGATTAAACTTTACCCCAAAGAGAAGTTTATATGAGTAGCAAGTTCTTTTAATGAGAACTGAAAGCCCTCATCTTTGGAATAAACTAGGAATTCATAGATTCTGTTCTTTCTTTTGGAATACCATGTAACTTCATTGGATTCAAACTGCAGTGAAAGAAACGTTCCTTTCTGCCTGTAACAGGCATCTGAGTTGTTTTAGCAATATGGTTATAAAGAGTAGAAGCTCACTTAGGTTAAGTAATGAAGGATAGGAATATATTATAAAAATTTATAGGTGAGGAGGAGAAGGCAATGGCACCCCACTCCAGTACTCTTGCCTGGAAAATCCCATGGATGGAGGAGCCTTGAAGGCTGCAGTCCATGAGGTCGCTAAGAGTCGAACATGACTGAGTGACTTCAGTTTCACTTTTCACTTTCATGCACTGGAGAAGGAAATGGCAACCCACTCCAGTGTTCTTGCCTGGAGAATCCCAGGGACGAGAGAGCCTGGTGGGCTGCCATCTATGGGGTTGCACAGAGTCAGACACAACTGAAGTGACTTAGCATTAACATAGATGAGGAACCAAGGAACAAAGCAACCAGGCTTCAGTAAGATACCGCCTCTTAACTTCT
Source organism: Madoqua kirkii (assembly GCA_006408675.1). Lineage (NCBI taxonomy): Eukaryota > Metazoa > Chordata > Mammalia > Artiodactyla > Bovidae > Madoqua > Madoqua kirkii. The sequence goes on along the minus strand of SJYC01021229.1, from coordinate 4,806 downwards.
TGGATGAGTCTAGATATGTGACAGAAATCTAAGCTTCTAAGTCTATCACTCTACTACAAGAGAAAGTAAAAATGTTGGTTGCTCAGTTGTGTCTGACTCTGCAGCTCTGTGGACTGTAGCCTGCCAAGCTCCTCTGCCCATGGAATTCTCCCGGCAAGAATACTAGAGTGGGTAGCCATTTCCTTCTCCAGGGGATCTTCCCAGCCCAGGAACAGGCACACAATTACTCTAAGAGCCTGAGAAGTCTAAACTGAGAAGTTTAAGTAAATGAATCAACTTGGCCAAGCATTTTGACAGATGGTTCTGAGAGCTGTGGTAGCTATTTATGACCAAGAGGCAGAAGCTAAGGTAAACGCAGAGGAATCAGCCTGATGTCATGGAATTGCTAAGGTAACCAACTCTACAAATTCCTGTTTCCGTTCTTCCTGCTTCATGAAATATAACTGCTGTTAGTTGAGTACTCTGTTGCTGCCAAGTGGAAGCATTCTGAGACTCTGAAAATCGTTAATACTAAATAATACAACAGTTTTGATTATATGAATGTATTGGGCAGGACAAATACAATCAGACTTCATGGACTTTGGAAATAGGTTTAAGGCAGGCCTGTCACATATAGTTGGTCAGATTTTTCACTGTACAAGTGTAAGGAGCACCGATCACACAGTGTAAAATGTACAACATGTATTAGTCCCGTCTGGATTCCTTATTTTCTCTGAGATCATTCATTTTCTTAGAAATCTGCTTTTAATAGCACATGGGCTATTACAAGAAAATAATCCCCAAATTTTTGCCTATAATGCCTGAGGTAAGGTCAAGTCAGAGGTGTCAATAAAGAAGGTCTTCTCCCCCTTGGGGAGCAGCTCTTAGCCACCAGGCAGGATGTATGCATGACAGACAGCAAGATTTCAATGATTCTTATTATATGAGAATTGTGAGCTGTGTATAAAGAATTATGGTTGTGGTGTATCCTTCAAATGTGTGATCTTTAATCCCTAATAAGTCTGTTTTCCACACTGAAGAGAAATAGACGTGTGATTTGGGTATGTGGGCACACATGGATTCTGAATCTCCACAGAGTTTCATAGCTGCTCTAAGGCCTGGTAACTCTTGATTGTTTACCTGGAGCTTAAGGGAATGTTCTGGGTCATGGCCAATAATGGAGCACAAGCAAAGCGGTGTATAGATGTTACTTTCCAAGGCTCAGGAGAGGAAAATTTGCCTCTGTCCCTCTCTCTTGGGTGCTGGCAGGGAAATGGACTATCCCTCCTAGATAGGGAGGGGAAGAAGCAGAAAGAAGACATCGTGTGTGTGTGTGTGTGTGTGTGTGTGTGTGTGTGTGTGTGTGTTAGGTGTGTGTTTCTCTCTGAAAGGACTTTTATCCCTCCCAAAACAAACTCTGAGACAGTGTTGATAGCTATCTATTTTTCTCGCATAGTAGAGAAAGGAGAACAGGAATATCCAGAATGCCCCTGTAAGTGACTATTACTCAGGAATGGTTTGGTTAAGAGTGGACTCTGGAGCCAGATGGCCAGGTTCAAATCCTTACACCACCAGTCACCAGCTCTGTGACTTCGGGCTAGATACATACCTTCTCTGGGCTTTAGTTTTCTACCTATAAAAATGGCAGAAATTGAAATACTCCAGATATAGAATTTGAGGTAAGAATTCCAGCATAGGTAGTTTATTTGGGAAATGTCCCTAGGAAACATGGGTTGGGAATTGGGCAAGTGAAAGAGGGAAGGAAGAAAGCCAACAGAAGAGGTGTTTTCAAAACCAGTCACCACAGTGGGAAACAAGGAACCTGGGGAATGAGTATAGAAGAGAGCTCAATATAGTCCACAACAGGGGCCAAGACTCTGAAGAATTTGTGGCTAAGCTGTTGAAGGTTGCTTGTGTGTTATTTATTGTCTGGTGGTTCCCACTTGTCCTGTGCTTGAGCCAAATATATTCCCAAAGAAGGGAAGAAAAGCCCTCACTGTGTAGATGTGACTGCTGGGGAAATATGAGCAAGACACCAACAGCATCTGCTGTCACACGTCATGATGCCTCATTGGGTTATTCAGAGGATTAAATGAGTTTCCACAGATGGCTGCCGAGAGGAGTGCCCGGATCATAGCAAGCCCCGGCCCTGTGCGGCTGCCATTCCTGCTGTGATCCATGGAGCCCTGTGGGTCAGAGCCTGCCTGTCACTGGGCTAGGTTCAAGTTCTCTTTATACTACTTGGAGGGACTAGCTTCTTAGCCTCTAAAGCAGGGATAGGCATCAACAGATCTTTTGTGCAAAAGGCCAGGAGAGATTGGATACATGTATTTGTATGGTTGAGTCCCTTCCCTGTTCACCTGAAACTATCATGTGTTTGCATGCTGAGTCGCTAAGAGCAGTGTCTGACTCTTTGCAATGCTATGGACTGTGGCCCATCAAGCTCCTCCATCCATGGGATTCTCCAGGTAAGAACACTGGAGTAGGTTGCCATGGGGATCTTCCTCACCCAGGGATCAAAACCTCCTTTCTTAGGTCTCTTGTATTGGCAGGTGAATTCATTACCACTAGCGCCACCTGGGAAGCCCCCAAACTATCACAATATTGTTAATTGGCTATACCCCAATACAAAATAAAAAGCTAAAAAATGAAAAAAAAATCTTTTAAAAAGGCCAAATGGTAATACTTTTCATCTTTGTGAGCCCTACAGTCTCTGTCTTGACTATTCAACTTGCTTTAGCCTCAGACAAAATGTAAATGAATCAGTGTGGCTGTGTTCCAATAAAAAATTGCTTGCTAAACCAGGTGGTGGGCTAGATTTGACTCTTGGACCATTGTTTGGCCCATAAGCCAGTTTATCTTTTCCACAACTATCTAACGTGAAATAAAAAATCGTGTTTACTTCGCAGGACACAGTAGAGCATGGACTGTGAAATTAGAATCTGTGTCGGCCTGCCAAGTTTGGATCCCAGTGGTTATATTTTGTACTTTGATCATTTTACGCAAAACATTTATTCTCTGTAAATCTCGGTGTTCTCATCTATAAAATGGGAAAAGTAAGAGTACTGCCCCATAGGGTTTCTGTGAGTATTAAATGGAATATTTCATGTGCCGTACTTAGCATAGTGACACATAATCAGAACTCAGTGTTTCCAACATACTCATTTTGATTTCTATCACTCCTCTACTTTTTCATTGGAAGAATCTACTGAAACTCTACTTGGGCGGAAAGATAACAAGATAGTTCTTGGATCCTTGCTGAGATTCAGATCTGGCACAAAGATTTCCCAGTTAAATTTGAGCACCCTATTAAACTACATGGACTTAGGTCAATGGTTCTTAACTAGGGATGACTTTACAATGTCTTGATGGTAAAGAATCTGCTGCAGTGTAGGAGACCTGGGTTTGATCCCTGAGTGGGATAGATCCCCTGGAGAAGGGAATGGCTACCCACTCCAGTATTCTTGCATGGAGAACCCCATGGACAGAGGAGCCTGGAGGGTTACAGTCCATAGGAGCTTGGTGCAGGCCACTGTCCATGGGGTCGCAAAGAGTCCAGCATGACTGAGCAATTTCACTTCACTAGGTCTCTTGTATTGGCAGGTGAATTCCATGGGTCGCAGAGTCAGACACGACTGAGCTACTAACTTCCTTGCTTCTTAACTGGGGTGAGGAAACTGCTGGTGTCTGTAGAGGCCACCATGGGGCTAAACATCTCTCAGTGCACAGGATGCTGCTGTACAGCAAAAGCTGATGTGGCAAAAATACCACTTGTGCTGAGGTCAAGAAACCCTGGTTTAGATAGAATATCTACCTTCTCAACTTTCGCCCTCTAGCGTTTGGCAATATGTCTATCACAACTTTTCACATGAGTTTTAAATTGTCGTCATGATTTGTCTGGTTCACAGGCTTCCAAAAGATGCATGGAAATATTTTGTCAAGATAAATAGATTGAGATGTGAAATATTATATTTTTGAATGACATTATCATTTAAAAAAGACTCTCAATGCCTGGTTGACAAAACCACATACTTTATTTTCTGCTAAAACACTTTTAACTGTTGAGGAATCTTTTTGACAATACGAATGATGCTCTTTACATTCCATATCTTTCTATCAATTGAGGACAGTTTGAGATGATAGAAGACAGCCTCTCTAATCTGTCATCTTTGTTGTGATGTAAAGAAACCTTTCTCTATAAATTACCAAGGTATCTGGCAATGGGAAGTGTGCAAGGCTATTATTTATACCTGTTTAACTCTCAATATTATGACAGTATGATTTTGAAACGGACTGTCTCAATTCAAAATGCTTTCTGTTCTGAATTTCACCACATTGGAGTGATTGTTAATAGCTCTTCACTGTCAAGAAATTACCATGACCTCTTCTTTCTCTTATTTTTAAGTGTTGATATAGTCTCAACTTGACAGATGAATTTATTAGAGAATTTTTATTAAAAAAAAAAAACAGCTCTAAATAGGCTGTCTCCAACCAAACATCCCTTCTGAGTGACAGTTTCTTTTCTTTTGTTGCTCAATTTTCATTTAAATCTCTTCAGATTTCCACAACTACTCGGGATCTTCAAATGGCCTCACAGTGTTCTTGCATCCTCCCCCAATACAACAATAGTTGTATGGTAGCTATGCTTGTATCCTGACTTTCTCTCTTGTTGGGACATCACCATTTATTTGTTCATTTATTTACTTTGCCAATAAATATTCACTAAGTTCCTTCCGTGTGCCTGGCATAACAGTAACACAGAGTCACTCATCTGGTTGACTTTTAAATCTTGGGGCTGGTGCACTGGGATGACCCAAAGGGATGGGA